>CANNZV010004645.1:0-37859 GCA_947561585.1 Caprella mutica
AGGAGATCTTTCTACAGCAGAGGATTTTTCTACAGCAAAGAATCTATCTACAGCAAAGGATTTATTTTCAGTATGGGATCTATCTACAGCAACGGTTTTATCTACAATAAAAGATCTATCTACAGAAAAGGATCTATCTACAGGCAAGGATCTATTTACAGCAAAGAATCTATCTACAGCAAAGGATCTATCTACAGCAAAAGATCTATCTACGGCAAGGGATCTATCTACGGCAAAGGATTTATTTATTTATTTACAGCAAAGGATCTTAGATCTATCTACAGCTAAGGATCTATCTACAGTAGAAGATCTATCTACTACAAAGGATCTATCTACAGCAAAGGATCTATCTACAACAAAGAATCTATGCACAGCTAAGTATCTATCTACAGCAAAGGATCTATCTACAGTAAAGGATCTATCAACAATAAGGGATCTTTCTGCAGCAAAGGATCTATCTACAGCAAAGGATCTATCATCAGCAAAGGATCTATCTACAGCAAAGTGATCTATCTACTGTAAGGGATCTATCCACATCATATGATCAATCCACAGCAAGGGATCTATCTACAGCAAAGGATCTATTTACAGTAAAGGAGCTATCTACAGCAAAAGATCTATCTACAATAAGGGATCTATCTGCAGCAAAGGATCTATCTGCAGCAAAGGATCTATCTGAAGCAAAGAATCTATCTTCAGCAAAGGATCTTTATACAGCAAAGGATCTATTTAGAGGAAAGGAGCTATCTACAGCTAAAGATCTATCTACAATAAGGGATCTATCTGCAGCAAAGGATCTATCTGCAGCAAAGGATCTATCTGTAGCAAATGATCTATCTGCAGCAAAGAATCTGTCTACACCAAAAGATCTTTCTACAGCGCAGGATCTGTCAACAGCAAAGGATCAATCTATAGCAAAAGATCAATTTACAACAAAAGTTCTATCTACAGCAAAGAATCTATCTACAGCAAAGGATCTATCAACAATAAGGGATCTATCTGCAGCAAAGGATCTAACTACAGCAAAGGATCTATCTTCAGCAAAGGATCTATCTACAGCAAAATGATCTATCTACAGTAAGGGATCTATCTACAGCAAATTGATCTATTTTCAGTAAGGGATCTATCTACAGAAAAGAATCTGTCTACACCAAAAGATCTTTCTACAGCGCAGGATCTGTCAACAGCAAAGGATCAATCTATAGCAAAAGATTTATTTACAACAAAAGTTCTATCTACAGCAAAGGATCTATCATCAGCAAAGAATCTATCTACAGCAAAGTGATCTATCTACAGTAGGGATCTATCCACATCATATGATCAATCCACAGCAAGGGATCTATCTGCAGCAAAGGATCTATCTGCAGCAAAGGATCTATCTGAAGCAAAGAATCTATCTTCAGCAAAGGATCTTTATACAGCATAGGATCTATTATCTACAATAAGGGATCTATCTGCAGCAAAGGATCTATCTGCAGCAAAGGATCTATCTGTAGCAAATGATCTATCTGCAGCAAAGAATCTGTCTACACCAAAAGATCTTTCTACAGCGCAGGATCAGTCAACAGCAAAGGATCAATCTATAGCAAAAGATCAATTTACAACAAAAGTTCTATCTACAGCAAAGAATCTATCTACAGCAAAGATCTATCAACAATAAGGGATCTATCTGCAGCAAAGGATCTAACTACAGCAAAGGATCTATCTTCAGCAAAGGATCTATCTAAAGCAAAATGATCTATCTACAGTAAGGGATCTATCTACAGCAAATGATCTATCTACAGCAAAGTGATCTATCTACAGTAAGGGATCTATCTACAGTAAAGAATCTATCCACACCAAAGGATCTTTCTACAGCGAAAGATCTGTCAACAGCAAAGGATCTATCTACAGCAATGGATCTATTTACTGCAGGAGATCTTTCTACAGCAGAGGATTTTTCTACAGCAAAGAATCTATCTACAGCAAAGGATTTATTTTCAGTATGAAATCTATCTACAGCAACGGTTTTATCTACAATGAAAGATCTATCTTCAGAAAAGGATCTATCTACAGGCAAGGATCTATTTACAGCGAAGAATCTATCTACAGCAAAGGATCTATCTACAGCAAAGGATCTATCTACGGCAAGGGATCGATCTACGGCAAAGGATTTATTTATTCATTTACAGCAAAGGATCTTAGATCTATCTACAGCTAAGGATCTATCTACAGTAAAAGATCTATCTACTACAAAGGATCTATCTACAGCAAAAGATCTATCTACAACAAAGAATCTAAGCACAGCTAAGAATCTATCTACAGCAAAGGATCTATCTACAGTAAAGGATCTATCTACTGCAAAGGATCTGTCTACAGCAAAGGATCTATCTACAACAAAGAATCTATGTTCAGCAGATAATCTATCTACAGCAAATGATCTATCTACAGCAAAGGATCAATCTACAGACAATGATCTATCTAAAGTAACGGGACTATATACAGCAAAGGATCCATCTACAGTTAAGGATCTATCAACAGCAAAGGATCAATCTATAACAAAAGATCTATTTACAACAAAAGTTCTGTCTACAGCAAAGGATCTATCTACAGCAAAGGATCTATCTACAGGAAAGAATCTATCTACAGCAAAGGATCTATTTACAGTAAAGGAGCTATCTACAGCAAATGATCTATCAACAATGAGAGATATATCTGCAGCAAAGGATCTATCTACAGCAAAGGAGCTATCTACAGCAAAAGATCTGTCAACAATGAGGCATCTATCTGCAGCAAAGGATCTATCTACAGCAAAGGATCTATCTTCAGCAAAGGATCTTTATACAGCAAAAGATCTATCAACAATGAGGGATCTATCTGCAGAAAAGGATCTATCTACAGCAAACGATTTATCTACAGCAAAGGATCTATCTACAGATAAGGATCCATCCACTGCAAAGGATCTATCTACAGTAAAGGATCTATCTGCAGCAAAGGATCTATCTGCAGCAAAGGATCTATCTGCAGCAAATAATCTGTCAACACCAAAAGATCTCTCTACAGCGCAGGATCTGTCAACAGCGAAGGATCAATCTATAGCAAAAGATCTATTTACAACAAAAGTTCTATCTACAGCAAAGGATCTATCTACAGCAAAGGATCAATCTACAGGAAAGGATCTATCTACAGCAAAGGATCTATTCACAGTAAAGGAGCTATCTACAGCAAATGATCTATCAACAATGAGGGATATATCTGCAGCAAAGGATCTATCTACAGCAAAGGAGCTATCTACAGCAAAAGATCTGTCAACAATGAGGCATCTATCTTCAGCAAAGGATCTATCTACAGCAAAGGATCTATCTTCAGCAAAGGATCTTTATACAGCAAAAGATCTATCAACAATGAGGGATCTATCTGCAGCAAAGGATCTATCTACAGCAAACGATTTATCTACAGCAAAGGATCTATCTACAGATAAGGATCCATCCACAGCAAAGGATCTATCTACAGTAAAGGATCTATCTACTGAAAAGGATCTATCTACAGCAAAGGATCTATCTACAGCAAAAGTCCTATCTACAGTAAAGGAAATATCTACATCATATGATCAATCCACAGCATGGGATCTATCTACAGCAAAGGATCTATCTACAGTAAAGAAGCTATCTACAGCAAAAGATCTATCAACAATGATGGATCTATCTGCAGCAAAGGATCTATCTACAGCAAAGGATCTATCTTCAGCAAAGGAACTTTATACAGCATAGGATCTATGTTCAGTAATGGATCTATCTACTGCATAGGATACATCTGCTGCAAAGAATCTATCTACAGCAAAGAAACTATCTTCAGCAAAGAATCTATCTACAGCAAAGGATCTATCTACAGCAAAGGATCTATCTACAGCAAAGGATCTATCTACAGTCAAGGATTTATCTACTGCAAAGGATGTCTCTACAGCATAGGATCAATCTGAAGTTAAGGACCTATTTTAGGCAAAGGATCTATCTACAGCAAAGGATCTATCTAAAGCCAATGATCTATCTACAACAAAAAATCTATTTAAAACAGCAGAACTTTATACAGCAAAGGATCTATCTACAGCGAAGGATCTATCTACAGCAAAGTGATCTATCTTCAGTAAGGGATCTATCCACAGCAAAGAATCTGTCTTCACCAAAGGATCTTTCTACAACGCAGGATCTATTAACAGCAAAGGATCAATCTATAGCAAAAGATCTATTTACAACAAAAGTTCAATCTGCAGCAAAAAATCTATCTACAGTAAAGGATCTATTTATAGCGGAGAATCTTTCTACAGCAAAAGAACTACTACAGCAAAAGATCTATTTACAGCAGAGGATCTATCTACAGCAAAGGATCTATCGACAGCAAAGGACCTATCTACAGTCAGGGACCTATTTATAGCGAAGGATCAATCTACAGCAAATGATCTAACTACAGCAAAGGATATTTCTACAGCATAGGATCTATCTACAGCAATGGATCTATCTACAGTAAGGGATCTTTTTGCAGCAAAGGATCTATCTACAGCAAAGGATCTATCTAAAGCCAATGATCTATCTACAAAAAAGGATCTATTTACAACAGCAGAACTTTATACAGCATAGGATCTGTCTACAGCAAAGGATCTATCTACAGCAAATTGATCTATTTTCAGTAAGGGATCTATCTACAGAAAAGAATCTGTCTACACCAAAAGATCTTTCTACAGCGCAGGATCTGTCAACAGCAAAGGATCAATCTATAGCAAAAGATTTATTTACAACAAAAGTTCTATCTACAGCAAAGGATTTATCATCAGCAAAGAATCTATCTACAGCAAAGTGATCTATCTACAGTAAGGGATCTATCCACATCATATGATCAATCCACAGCAAGGGATCTATCTGCAGCAAAGGATCTATCTGCAGCAAAGGATCTATCTGAAGCAAAGAATCTATCTTCAGCAAAGGATCTTTATACAGCATAGGATCTATTTACAGTAGAGGAGCTATCTACAGCAGAAGATCAATCTACAATAAGGGATCTATCTGCAGCAAAGGATCTATCTGCAGCAAAGGATCTATCTGCAGCATAGGATCTAACTGCAGCAAAGAATCTGTCTACACCAAAAGATCTTTCTACAGAACAGGATCTGTCAACAGCAAAGGATCAATCAATTGCAAAAGATCTATTCACAACAAAAGTTCTATCTACAGCAAAGAATCTATCTACAGCAAAGGATCTATCAACAATAAGGGATCTATCTGCAGCAAAGGATCTATCTACAGCAAAGGATCTATCTTCATCAAAGGATCTATCTACAGCAAAGTGATCTATCTACAATAAGGGATCTATCTGCAGCAAAGGATCTATCTGCAGCAAAGGATCTTTCTGCAGCAAAGGATCTATCTGCAGCAAAGAATCTGTCTACACCAAAAGATCTTTCTACAGCGCAGGATCTATCTACAGCAAAGTGATCTATCTACAATAAGGGATCTATCTACAGCAAAGTGATCTATCTACAGTAAGGGATCTATCTACAGCAAATGATCTATCTACAGCAAAGTGATCCATCTACAGTAAGGGATCTATCTACAGCAAAGAATCCATCCACACCAAAGGATCTTTCTACAGCGAAAGATCTGTCAACAGCAAAGGATCTATCTACAGCAATAGATCTATTTACAGCAGGAGATCTTTCTACAGCAGAGGATTTTTTACAGCAAAGGATCTATCTACAGCAAAGGATCTATTTTCAGTATGGGATCTATCTACAGCAACGGTTTTATCTACAATAAAAGATCTATCTACAGAAAAGGATCTATCTACAGAAAAGGATCTATTTACAGCGAAGAATCTATCTACAGCAAAGGATCTATCTACAGCAAAGTGATCTATCTACAGTAAGGGATCTATCTACAGCAAATGATCTATCTACAGCAAAGTGATCCATCTACAGTAAGGAATCTATCTACAGCAAAGAATCTATTCACACCAAAGGATCTTACTACAGCAAAAGATCTGTCAACAGCAAAGGATCTATTTACAGCAATGGATCTATTTACTGCAGGAGATCTTTCTACAGCAGAGGATTTTTCTACAGCAAAGAATCTATCTACAGCAAAGGATTTATTTTCAGTATGGGATCTATCTACATCAACGGTTTTATCTACAATAAAAGATCTATCTACAGAAAAGGATCTATCTACAGAAAAGGATCTATTTACAGCGAAGAATCTATCTACAGCAAAGGATCTATCTACAGCAAAGGATCTATCTACGGCAAGGGATCTATCTACGACAAAGGATTTATTTATTTATTTACAGCAAAGGATCTTAGATCTATCTACAGCTAAGGATCTATCTACAGTAGAAGATCTATCTACTACAAAGGATCTATCTACAGCAAAGGATCTATCTACAACAAAGAATCTATGTACAGCTAAGAATCTATCTACAGCAAAGAATCTATCTACAGTAAAGGATCTATCTACTGCAAAGGATCTGTCTACAGCAAAGGATCTATCTACAACAAAGAATCTATGTTCAGCAGATAATCTATCTACAGCAAATGATCTATCTACAGCAAAGGATCAATCTACAGACAATGATCTATCTACAGGAAAGGATCTATCTACAGCAAAGGATCTATTCAAAGTAAAGGAGCTATCTACAGCAAATGATCTATCAACAATGAGGGATATATCTGCAGCAAAGGATCTATCTACAGCAAAGGAGCTATCAACAGCAAAAGATCTGTCAACAATGAGGCATCTATCTGCAGCAAAGGATCTATCTACAGCAAAGGATCTATCTTCAGCAAAGGATCTTTATACAGCAAAAGATCTATCAACAATGAGGGATCTATCTGCAGCAAAGGATCTATCTTCAGCAAACGATCTAGTTACAGCAAACGATTTATCTACAGCAAAGGATCTATCTACAGATAAGGATCCATCCACAGCAAAGGATCTATCTACAGTAAAGGATCTATCTACTGAAAAGGATCTATCTACAGCAAAGGATCTATCTACAGCAAAAGTCCTATCTACAGTAAAGGAAATATCTACATCATATGATCAATCCACAGCATGGGATCTATCTACAGCAAAGGATCTATCTACAGTAAAGAAGCTATCTACAGCAAAAGATCTATCAACAATGAAGGATCTATCTGCAGCAAAGGATCTATCTACAGCAAAGGATCTATCTTCAGCAAAGGAACTTTATACAGCATAGGATCTATGTACAGTAATGGATCTATCTACTGCATAGGATACATCTGCTGCAAAGAATCTATCTACAGCAAAGAAACTATCTTCAGCAAAGAATCTATCTACAGCAAAGGATCTATCTACAGCAAAGAATCTATCTACAGCAAAGGATCTATCTACAGTCAAGGATTTATCTACTGCAAATGATGTCTCTACAGCATAGGATCAATCTAAAGTTAAGTACCTATTTTAGGCAAAGGATCTATCTACAGCAGAGGATCTATCTAAAGCCAATGATCTATCTACAACAAAAAATCTATTTAAAACAGCAGAACTTTATACAGCAAAGGATCTATCTACAGCGAAGGATTTATCTACAGCAAAGTGATCTATCTTCAGTAAGGAATCTATCCACAGCAAAGAATCTGTCTTCACAAAAGGATCTTTCTACAACGAAGGATCTATTAACAGCAAAGGATCAATCTATAGCAAAAGATCTATTTACAACAAAAGTTCAATCTACAGCAAAAAATATATCTACAGTAAAGGATCTATTTATAGCGGAGAATCTTTCTACAGCAAAAGAACTACTACAGCAAAAGATCTATCTACAGCAGAGGATCTATCTACAGCTAAGGATCTATCTACAGCAAAGGACCTATCTACAGTAAGGGACCTATTTATAGCGAAGGATCAATCTACAGCAAATGATCTAACTACAGCAAAGGATATTTCTACAGCATAGGATCTATCTACAGCAATGGATCTCTCTACAGTAAGGGATCTTTTTGCAGCAAAGGATCCATCTACAGCAAAGGATCTATCTAAAGCCAATGATCTATCTACAAAAAAGGATCTATTTACAACAGCAGAACTTTATACAGCATAGGATCTGTCTACAGCAAAGGATCTATCTACAGCAAATTGATCTATTTTCAGTAAGGGATCTATCTACAGAAAAGAATCTGTCTACACCAAAAGATCTTTCTACAGCGCAGGATCTGTCAACAGCAAAGGATCAATCTATAGCAAAAGATTTATTTACAACAAAAGTTCTATCTACAGCAAAGGATCTATCATCAGCAAAGAATCTATCTACAGCAAAGTGATCTATCTACAGTAAGGGATCTATCCACATCATATGATCAATCCGCAGCAAGGGATCTATCTGCAGCAAAGGATCTATCTGCAGCAAAGGATCTATCTGAAGCAAAGAATCTATCTTCAGCAAAGGATCTTTATACAGCATAGGATCTATTTACAGTAAAGGAGCTATCTACAGCAGAAGATCTATCTACAATAAGGGATCTATCTGCAGCAAAGGATCTATCTGCAGCAGAGGATCTATCTGCAGCAAAGGATCTATCTGCAGCAAAGAATCTGTCTACACCAAAAGATCTTTCTACAGCGCAGGATCTGTCAACAGCAAAGGATCAATCAATAGCAAAAGTTCTATTTACAACAAAAGTTCTATCTACAGCAAAGAATCTATCTACAGCAAAGGATCTATCAACAATAAGGGATCTATCTGCAGTAAAGGATCTATCTACAGCAAAGGATCTATCTTCATCAAAGGATCTATCTACAGCAAAGTGATCTATCTACAGTAAGGGATCTATCTACAGCAAATGATCTATCTACAGCAAAGTGATCTATCTACAGTAAGGGATATATCTACAGTAAAGAATCTATCCACACCAAAGGATCTTTCTACAGCGAAAGATATGTCAACAGCAAAAGATCTATCTACAGCAATGGATTAATTTACTGCAGGAGATCTTTCTACAGCAGAGGATTTTTCTACAGCAAAGAATCTATCTACAGCAAAGGATTTATTTTCAGTATGGGATCTATCTACAGCAACGGTTTTATCTACAATAGAAGATCTATCTACAGAAAAGGATCTATCTACAGGCAAGGATCTATTTACAGCAAAGAATCTATCTACAGCAAAGGATCTATCTACAGCAAAAGATCTATCTACGGCAAGGGATCTATCTACGGCAAAGGATTTATTTATTTATTTACAGCAAAGGATCTTAGATCTATCTACAGCTAAGGATCTATCTACAGTAGAAGATCTATCTACTACAAAGGATCTATCTACAGCAAAGGATCTATCTACAACAAAGAATCTATGCACAGCTAAGTATCTATCTACAGCAAAGGATCTATCTACAGTAAAGGATCTATCAACAATAAGGGATCTTTCTGCAGCAAAGGATCTATCTACAGCAAAGGATCTATCATCAGCAAAGGATCTATCTACAGCAAAGTGATCTATCTACTGTAAGGGATCTATCCACATCATATGATCAATCCACAGCAAGGGATCTATCTACAGCAAAGGATCTATTTACAGTAAAGGAGCTATCTACAGCAAAAGATCTATCTACAATAAGGGATCTATCTGCAGCAAAGGATCTATCTGCAGCAAAGGATCTATCTGAAGCAAAGAATCTATCTTCAGCAAAGGATCTTTATACAGCAAAGGATCTATTTAGAGGAAAGGAGCTATCTACAGCTAAAGATCTATCTACAATAAGGGATCTATCTGCAGCAAAGGATCTATCTGCAGCAAAGGATCTATCTGTAGCAAATGATCTATCTGCAGCAAAGAATCTGTCTACACCAAAAGATCTTTCTACAGCGCAGGATCTGTCAACAGCAAAGGATCAATCTATAGCAAAAGATCAATTTACAACAAAAGTTCTATCTACAGCAAAGAATCTATCTACAGCAAAGGATCTATCAACAATAAGGGATCTATCTGCAGCAAAGGATCTAACTACAGCAAAGGATCTATCTTCAGCAAAGGATCTATCTACAGCAAAATGATCTATCTACAGTAAGGGATCTATCTACAGCAAATTGATCTATTTTCAGTAAGGGATCTATCTACAGAAAAGAATCTGTCTACACCAAAAGATCTTTCTACAGCGCAGGATCTGTCAACAGCAAAGGATAAATCTATAGCAAAAGATTTATTTACAACAAAAGTTCTATCTACAGCAAAGGATCTATCATCAGCAAAGAATCTATCTACAGCAAAGTGATCTATCTACAGTAGGGATCTATCCACATCATATGATCAATCCACAGCAAGGGATCTATCTGCAGCAAAGGATCTATCTGCAGCAAAGGATCTATCTGAAGCAAAGAATCTATCTTCAGCAAAGGATCTTTATACAGCATAGGATCTATTATCTACAATAAGGGATCTATCTGCAGCAAAGGATCTATCTGCAGCAAAGGATCTATCTGTAGCAAATGATCTATCTGCAGCAAAGAATCTGTCTACACCAAAAGATCTTTCTACAGCGCAGGATCAGTCAACAGCAAAGGATCAATCTATAGCAAAAGATCAATTTACAACAAAAGTTCTATCTACAGCAAAGAATCTATCTACAGCAAAGATCTATCAACAATAAGGGATCTATCTGCAGCAAAGGATCTAACTACAGCAAAGGATCTATCTTCAGCAAAGGATCTATCTAAAGCAAAATGATCTATCTACAGTAAGGGATCTATCTACAGCAAATGATCTATCTACAGCAAAGTGATCTATCTACAGTAAGGGATCTATCTACAGTAAAGAATCTATCCACACCAAAGGATCTTTCTACAGCGAAAGATCTGTCAACAGCAAAGGATCTATCTACAGCAATGGATCTATTTACTGCAGGAGATCTTTCTACAGCAGAGGATTTTTCTACAGCAAAGAATCTATCTACAGCAAAGGATTTATTTTCAGTATGAAATCTATCTACAGCAACGGTTTTATCTACAATGAAAGATCTATCTTCAGAAAAGGATCTATCTACAGGCAAGGATCTATTTACAGCGAAGAATCTATCTACAGCAAAGGATCTATCTACAGCAAAGGATCTATCTACGGCAAGGGATCGATCTACGGCAAAGGATTTATTTATTCATTTACAGCAAAGGATCTTAGATCTATCTACAGCTAAGGATCTATCTACAGTAAAAGATCTATCTACTACAAAGGATCTATCTACAGCAAAAGATCTATCTACAACAAAGAATCTAAGCACAGCTAAGAATCTATCTACAGAAAAGGATCTATCTACAGTAAAGGATCTATCTACTGCAAAGGATCTGTCTACAGCAAAGGATCTATCTACAACAAAGAATCTATGTTCAGCAGATAATCTATCTACAGCAAATGATCTATCTACAGCAAAGGATCAATCTACAGACAATGATCTATCTAAAGTAACGGGACTATATACAGCAAAGGATCCATCTACAGTTAAGGATCTATCAACAGCAAAGGATCAATCTATAACAAAAGATCTATTTACAACAAAAGTTCTGTCTACAGCAAAGGATCTATCTACAGCAAAGGATCTATCTACAGGAAAGAATCTATCTACAGCAAAGGATCTATTTACAGTAAAGGAGCTATCTACAGCAAATGATCTATCAACAATGAGAGATATATCTGCAGCAAAGGATCTATCTACAGCAAAGGAGCTATCTACAGCAAAAGATCTGTCAACAATGAGGCATCTATCTGCAGCAAAGGATCTATCTACAGCAAAGGATCTATCTTCAGCAAAGGATCTTTATACAGCAAAAGATCTATCAACAATGAGGGATCTATCTGCAGAAAAGGATCTATCTACAGCAAACGATTTATCTACAGCAAAGGATCTATCTACAGATAAGGATCCATCCACTGCAAAGGATCTATCTACAGTAAAGGATCTATCTGCAGCAAAGGATCTATCTGCAGCAAAGGATCTATCTGCAGCAAATAATCTGTCAACACCAAAAGATCTTTCTACAGCGCAGGATCTGTCAACAGCGAAGGATCAATCTATAGCAAAAGATCTATTTACAACAAAAGTTCTATCTACAGCAAAGGATCTATCTACAGCAAAGGATCAATCTACAGGAAAGGATCTATCTACAGCAAAGGATCTATTCACAGTAAAGGAGCTATCTACAGCAAATGATCTATCAACAATGAGGGATATATCTGCAGCAAAGGATCTATCTACAGCAAAGGAGCTATCTACAGCAAAAGATCTGTCAACAATGAGGCATCTATCTTCAGCAAAGGATCTATCTACAGCAAAGGATCTATCTTCAGCAAAGGATCTTTATACAGCAAAAGATCTATCAACAATGAGGGATCTATCTGCAGCAAAGGATCTATCTACAGCAAACGATTTATCTACAGCAAAGGATCTATCTACAGATAAGGATCCATCCACAGCAAAGGATCTATCTACAGTAAAGGATCTATCTACTGAAAAGGATCTATCTACAGCAAAGGATCTATCTACAGCAAAAGTCCTATCTACAGTAAAGGAAATATCTACATCATATGATCAATCCACAGCATGGGATCTATCTACAGCAAAGGATCTATCTACAGTAAAGAAGCTATCTACAGCAAAAGATCTATCAACAATGATGGATCTATCTGCAGCAAAGGATCTATCTACAGCAAAGGATCTATCTTCAGCAAAGGAACTTTATACAGCATAGGATCTATGTTCAGTAATGGATCTATCTACTGCATAGGATACATCTGCTGCAAAGAATCTATCTACAGCAAAGAAACTATCTTCAGCAAAGAATCTATCTACAGCAAAGGATCTATCTACAGCAAAGGATCTATCTACAGCAAAGGATCTATCTACAGTCAAGGATTTATCTACTGCAAATGATGTCTCTACAGCATAGGATCAATCTGAAGTTAAGGACCTATTTTAGGCAAAGGATCTATCTACAGCAAAGGATCTATCTAAAGCCAATGATCTATCTACAACAAAAAATCTATTTAAAACAGCAGAACTTTATACAGCAAAGGATCTATCTACAGCGAAGGATCTATCTACAGCAAAGTGATCTATCTTCAGTAAGGGATCTATCCACAGCAAAGAATCTGTCTTCACCAAAGGATCTTTCTACAACGCAGGATCTATTAACAGCAAAGGATCAATCTATAGCAAAAGATCTATTTACAACAAAAGTTCAATCTGCAGCAAAAAATCTATCTACAGTAAAGGATCTATTTATAGCGGAGAATCTTTCTACAGCAAAAGAACTACTACAGCAAAAGATCTATTTACAGCAGAGGATCTATCTACAGCAAAGGATCTATCGACAGCAAAGGACCTATCTACAGTCAGGGACCTATTTATAGCGAAGGATCAATCTACAGCAAATGATCTAACTACAGCAAAGGATATTTCTACAGCATAGGATCTATCTACAGCAATGGATCTATCTACAGTAAGGGATCTTTTTGCAGCAAAGGATCTATCTACAGCAAAGGATCTATCTAAAGCCAATGATCTATCTACAAAAAAGGATCTATTTACAACAGCAGAACTTTATACAGCATAGGATCTGTCTACAGCAAAGGATCTATCTACAGCAAATTGATCTATTTTCAGTAAGGGATCTATCTACAGAAAAGAATCTGTCTACACCAAAAGATCTTTCTACAGCGCAGGATCTGTCAACAGCAAAGGATCAATCTATAGCAAAAGATTTATTTACAACAAAAATTCTATCTACAGCAAAGGATTTATCATCAGCAAAGAATCTATCTACAGCAAAGTGATCTATCTACAGTAAGGGATCTATCCACATCATATGATCAATCCACAGCAAGGGATCTATCTGCAGCAAAGGATCTATCTGCAGCAAAGGATCTATCTGAAGCAAAGAATCTATCTTCAGCAAAGGATCTTTATACAGCATAGGATCTATTTACAGTAGAGGAGCTATCTACAGCAGAAGATCAATCTACAATAAGGGATCTATCTGCAGCAAAGGATCTATCTGCAGCAAAGGATCTATCTGCAGCATAGGATCTAACTGCAGCAAAGAATCTGTCTACACCAAAAGATCTTTCTACAGAACAGGATCTGTCAACAGCAAAGGATCAATCAATTGCAAAAGATCTATTCACAACAAAAGTTCTATCTACAGCAAAGAATCTATCTACAGCAAAGGATCTATCAACAATAAGGGATCTATCTGCAGCAAAGGATCTATCTACAGCAAAGGATCTATCTTCATCAAAGGATCTATCTACAGCAAAGTGATCTATCTACAATAAGGGATCTATCTGCAGCAAAGGATCTATCTGCAGCAAAGGATCTTTCTGCAGCAAAGGATCTATCTGCAGCAAAGAATCTGTCTACACCAAAAGATCTTTCTACAGCGCAGGATCTATCTACAGCAAAGTGATCTATCTACAATAAGGGATCTATCTACAGCAAAGTGATCTATCTACAGTAAGGGATCTATCTACAGCAAATGATCTATCTACAGCAAAGTGATCCATCTACAGTAAGGGATCTATCTACAGCAAAGAATCCATCCACACCAAAGGATCTTTCTACAGCGAAAGATCTGTCAACAGCAAAGGATCTATCTACAGCAATAGATCTATTTACAGCAGGAGATCTTTCTACAGCAGAGGATTTTTTACAGCAAAGGATCTATCTACAGCAAAGGATCTATTTTCAGTATGGGATCTATCTACAGCAACGGTTTTATCTACAATAAAAGATCTATCTACAGAAAAGGATCTATCTACAGCAAAGGATCTATCTACGTTAAGGGATCTATCTACGGCAAAGGATTTATTTATTCATTCACAGCAAAGGATCTTAGATCTATCTACAGCTAAGGATCTATCTACAGTAAAAGATCTATCTACTACAAAGGATCTATGTACAGCAAAGGATCTATCTACAACAAAGAATCTATGCACAGCTAAGAATCTATCTACAGCAAAGGATCTATCTACAGTAAAGGATCTATCAACGATAAGGAATCTATCTGCAGCAAAGGATCTATCTACAGCAAAGGATCTATCATCAGCAAAGGATCTATCTACAGCAAAGTGATCTATCTACTGTAAGGGATCTATCCACATCATATGATCAATCCACTGCAAGGGATCTATCTACAGCAGAGGATCTATTCACAGTAAAGGAGCTATCTACAGCAAAAGATCTATCTACAATAAGGGATCTATCTGCAGCAAAGGATCTATCTGCAGCAAAGAATCTATCTGAAGCAAAGAATCTATCTTCAGCAAAGGATCTTTATACAGCATAGGATCTATTTAGAGGAAAGGAGCTATCTACAGCTAAAGATCTATCTACAATAAGGGATCTATCTGCAGCAAAGGATCTATCTGCAGCAAAGGATCTATCTGTAGCAAATGCTCTATCTGCAGCAAAGAATCTGTCTACACCAAAAGATCTTTCTACAGCGCAGGATCTGTCAACAGCAAAGGATCAATCTATAGCAAAAGATCAATTTACAACAAAAGTTCTATCTACAGCAAAGAATCTATCTACAGCAAAGGATCTTTCAACAATAAGGGATCTATCTACAGCAAAGGATCTATCTACAGCAAAGGATCTATCTTCAGCAAAGGATCTATCTACAGCAAAGGATCTGTCTACAGCAAAGGATCTATCTACAACAAAGAATCTATGTTCAGCAGATAATCTATCTACAGCAAATGATCTATCTACAGCAAAGGATCAATCTACAGTTAATGATCTATCTAAAGTAACGGGACTATATACAGCAAAGGATCCATTTACAGTTAAGGATCTATCAACAGCAAAGGATCAATCTATAACAAAAGATCTATTTACAACAAAAGATCTATCTACAGCAAAGGATCTATCTACAGCAAAGGATCTATCTACAGGAAAGAATCTATCTACAGCAAAGGATCTATTTACAATAAAGGAGCTATCTACAGCAAATGATCTATCAACAATGAGGGATATATCTGCAGCAAAGGATCTATCTACAGCATAGGAGCTATCTACAGCAAAAGATCTGTCAACAATGAGGCATCTATCTGCAGCAAAGGATCTATCTACAGCAAAGGATCTATCTTCAGCAAAGGATCTTTATACAGCAAAAGATCTATCAACAATGAGGGATCTATCTGCAGCAAAGGATCTATCTACAGCAAACGATTTATCTACAGCAAAGGATCTATCTACAGATAAGGATCCATCCACAGCAAAGGATCTATCTACAGTAAAGGATCTATCTGCAGCAAAGGATCTATCTGCAGCAAAGGATCTATCTGCAGCAAATAATCTGTCAACACCAAAAGATCTTTCTACAGCGCAGGATCTATCAACAGCAAAGGATCAATCTATAGCAAAAGATCTATTTACAACAAAAGTTCTATCTACAGCAAAGAATCTATCTACAGCAAAGGATCTATCAACAATAAGGGATCTATCTGCAGCAAAGGATCTATCTACAGCAAAGGATCTATCTTCAGCAAAGGATCTATCTACAGCAAAGTGATCTATCTACAGTAAGGGATCTATCTACAGCAAATGATCTATCTACAGCAAAGTGATCTATCTACAGTAAGGAATCTATCTACAGCAAAGAATCTATTCACACCAAAGGATCTTACTACAGCAAAAGATCTGTCAACAGCAAAGGATCTATTTACAGCAATGGATCTATTTACTGCAGGAGATCTTTCTACAGCAGAGGATTTTTCTACGGCAAAGAATCTATCTACAGCAAAGGATTTATTTTCAGTATGGGATCTATCTACATCAACGGTTTTATCTACAATAAAAGATCTATCTACAGAAAAGGATCTATCTACAGAAAAGGATCTATTTACAGCGAAGAATCTATCTACAGCAAAGGATCTATCTACAGCAAAGGATCTATCTACGGCAAGGGATCTATCTACGACAAAGGATTTATTTATTTATTTACAGCAAAGGATCTTAGATCTATCTACAGCTAAGGATCTATCTACAGTAGAAGATCTATCTACTACAAAGGATCTATCTACAGCAAAGGATCTATCTACAACAAAGAATCTATGTACAGCTAAGAATCTATCTACAGCAAAGAATCTATCTACAGTAAAGGATCTATCTACTGCAAAGGATCTGTCTACAGCAAAGGATCTATCTACAACAAAGAATCTATGTTCAGCAGATAATCTATCTACAGCAAATGATCTATCTACAGCAAAGGATCAATCTACAGACAATGATCTATCTACAGGAAAGGATCTATCTACAGCAAAGGATCTATTCAAAGTAAAGGAGCTATCTACAGCAAATGATCTATCAACAATGAGGGATATATCTGCAGCAAAGGATCTATCTACAGCAAAGGAGCTATCAACAGCAAAAGATCTGTCAACAATGAGGCATCTATCTGCAGCAAAGGATCTATCTACAGCAAAGGATCTATCTTCAGCAAAGGATCTTTATACAGCAAAAGATCTATCAACAATGAGGGATCTATCTGCAGCAAAGGATCTATCTTCAGCAAACGATCTAGTTACAGCAAACGATTTATCTACAGCAAAGGATCTATCTACAGATAAGGATCCATCCACAGCAAAGGATCTATCTACAGTAAAGGATCTATCTACTGAAAAGGATCTATCTACAGCAAAGGATCTATCTACAGCAAAAGTCCTATCTACAGTAAAGGAAATATCTACATCATATGATCAATCCACAGCATGGGATCTATCTACAGCAAAGGATCTATCTACAGTAAAGAAGCTATCTACAGCAAAAGATCTATCAACAATGAAGGATCTATCTGCAGCAAAGGATCTATCTACAGCAAAGGATCTATCTTCAGCAAAGGAACTTTATACAGCATAGGATCTATGTACAGTAATGGATCTATCTACTGCATAGGATACATCTGCTGCAAAGAATCTATCTACAGCAAAGAAACTATCTTCAGCAAAGAATCTATCTACAGCAAAGGATCTATCTACAGCAAAGGATCTATCTACAGCAAAGGATCTATCTACAGTCAAGGATTTATCTACTGCAAATGATGTCTCTACAGCATAGGATCAATCTAAAGTTAAGTACCTATTTTAGGCAAAGGATCTATCTACAGCAGAGGATCTATCTAAAGCCAATGATCTATCTACAACAAAAAATCTATTTAAAACAGCAGAACTTTATACAGCAAAGGATCTATCTACAGCGAAGGATTTATCTACAGCAAAGTGATCTATCTTCAGTAAGGAATCTATCCACAGCAAAGAATCTGTCTTCACAAAAGGATCTTTCTACAACGAAGGATCTATTAACAGCAAAGGATCAATCTATAGCAAAAGATCTATTTACAACAAAAGTTCAATCTACAGCAAAAAATATATCTACAGTAAAGGATCTATTTATAGCGGAGAATCTTTCTACAGCAAAAGAACTACTACAGCAAAAGATCTATCTACAGCAGAGGATCTATCTACAGCTAAGGATCTATCTACAGCAAAGGACCTATCTACAGTAAGGGACCTATTTATAGCGAAGGATCAATCTACAGCAAATGATCTAACTACAGCAAAGGATATTTCTACAGCATAGGATCTATCTACAGCAATGGATCTCTCTACAGTAAGGGATCTTTTTGCAGCAAAGGATCCATCTACAGCAAAGGATCTATCTAAAGCCAATGATCTATCTACAAAAAAGGATCTATTTACAACAGCAGAACTTTATACAGCATAGGATCTGTCTACAGCAAAGGATCTATCTACAGCAAATTGATCTATTTTCAGTAAGGGATCTATCTACAGAAAAGAATCTGTCTACACCAAAAGATCTTTCTACAGCGCAGGATCTGTCAACAGCAAAGGATCAATCTATAGCAAAAGATTTATTTACAACAAAAGTTCTATCTACAGCAAAGGATCTATCATCAGCAAAGAATCTATCTACAGCAAAGTGATCTATCTACAGTAAGGGATCTATCCACATCATATGATCAATCCGCAGCAAGGGATCTATCTGCAGCAAAGGATCTATCTGCAGCAAAGGATCTATCTGAAGCAAAGAATCTATCTTCAGCAAAGGATCTTTATACAGCATAGGATCTATTTACAGTAAAGGAGCTATCTACAGCAGAAGATCTATCTACAATAAGGGATCTATCTGCAGCAAAGGATCTATCTGCAGCAGAGGATCTATCTGCAGCAAAGGATCTATCTGCAGCAAAGAATCTGTCTACACCAAAAGATCTTTCTACAGCGCAGGATCTGTCAACAGCAAAGGATCAATCAATAGCAAAAGTTCTATTTACAACAAAAGTTCTATCTACAGCAAAGAATCTATCTACAGCAAAGGATCTATCAACAATAAGGGATCTATCTGCAGTAAAGGATCTATCTACAGCAAAGGATCTATCTTCATCAAAGGATCTATCTACAGCAAAGTGATCTATCTACAGTAAGGGATCTATCTACAGCAAATGATCTATCTACAGCAAAGTGATCTATCTACAGTAAGGGATATATCTACAGTAAAGAATCTATCCACACCAAAGGATCTTTCTACAGCGAAAGATATGTCAACAGCAAAAGATCTATCTACAGCAATGGATTAATTTACTGCAGGAGATCTTTCTACAGCAGAGGATTTTTCTACAGCAAAGAATCTATCTACAGCAAAGGATTTATTTTCAGTATGGGATCTATCTACAGCAACGGTTTTATCTACAATAAAAGATCTATCTACAGAAAAGGATCTATCTACAGGCAAGGATCTATTTACAGCAAAGAATCTATCTACAGCAAAGGATCTATCTACAGCAAAAGATCTATCTACGGCAAGGGATCTATCTACGGCAAAGGATTTATTTATTTATTTACAGCAAAGGATCTTAGATCTATCTACAGCTAAGGATCTATCTACAGTAGAAGATCTATCTACTACAAAGGATCTATCTACAGCAAAGGATCTATCTACAACAAAGAATCTATGCACAGCTAAGTATCTATCTACAGCAAAGGATCTATCTACAGTAAAGGATCTATCAACAATAAGGGATCTTTCTGCAGCAAAGGATCTATCTACAGCAAAGGATCTATCATCAGCAAAGGATCTATCTACAGCAAAGTGATCTATCTACTGTAAGGGATCTATCCACATCATATGATCAATCCACAGCAAGGGATCTATCTACAGCAAAGGATCTATTTACAGTAAAGGAGCTATCTACAGCAAAAGATCTATCTACAATAAGGGATCTATCTGCAGCAAAGGATCTATCTGCAGCAAAGGATCTATCTGAAGCAAAGAATCTATCTTCAGCAAAGGATCTTTATACAGCAAAGGATCTATTTAGAGGAAAGGAGCTATCTACAGCTAAAGATCTATCTACAATAAGGGATCTATCTGCAGCAAAGGATCTATCTGCAGCAAAGGATCTATCTGTAGCAAATGATCTATCTGCAGCAAAGAATCTGTCTACACCAAAAGATCTTTCTACAGCGCAGGATCTGTCAACAGCAAAGGATCAATCTATAGCAAAAGATCAATTTACAACAAAAGTTCTATCTACAGCAAAGAATCTATCTACAGCAAAGGATCTATCAACAATAAGGGATCTATCTGCAGCAAAGGATCTAACTACAGCAAAGGATCTATCTTCAGCAAAGGATCTATCTACAGCAAAATGATCTATCTACAGTAAGGGATCTATCTACAGCAAATTGATCTATTTTCAGTAAGGGATCTATCTACAGAAAAGAATCTGTCTACACCAAAAGATCTTTCTACAGCGCAGGATCTGTCAACAGCAAAGGATCAATCTATAGCAAAAGATTTATTTACAACAAAAGTTCTATCTACAGCAAAGGATCTATCATCAGCAAAGAATCTATCTACAGCAAAGTGATCTATCTACAGTAGGGATCTATCCACATCATATGATCAATCCACAGCAAGGGATCTATCTGCAGCAAAGGATCTATCTGCAGCAAAGGATCTATCTGAAGCAAAGAATCTATCTTCAGCAAAGGATCTTTATACAGCATAGGATCTATTATCTACAATAAGGGATCTATCTGCAGCAAAGGATCTATCTGCAGCAAAGGATCTATCTGTAGCAAATGATCTATCTGCAGCAAAGAATCTGTCTACACCAAAAGATCTTTCTACAGCGCAGGATCAGTCAACAGCAAAGGATCAATCTATAGCAAAAGATCAATTTACAACAAAAGTTCTATCTACAGCAAAGAATCTATCTACAGCAAAGATCTATCAACAATAAGGGATCTATCTGCAGCAAAGGATCTAACTACAGCAAAGGATCTATCTTCAGCAAAGGATCTATCTAAAGCAAAATGATCTATCTACAGTAAGGGATCTATCTACAGCAAATGATCTATCTACAGCAAAGTGATCTATCTACAGTAAGGGATCTATCTACAGTAAAGAATCTATCCACACCAAAGGATCTTTCTACAGCGAAAGATCTGTCAACAGCAAAGGATCTATCTACAGCAATGGATCTATTTACTGCAGGAGATCTTTCTACAGCAGAGGATTTTTCTACAGCAAAGAATCTATCTACAGCAAAGGATTTATTTTCAGTATGAAATCTATCTACAGCAACGGTTTTATCTACAATGAAAGATCTATCTTCAGAAAAGGATCTATCTACAGGCAAGGATCTATTTACAGCGAAGAATCTATCTACAGCAAAGGATCTATCTACAGCAAAGGATCTATCTACGGCAAGGGATCGATCTACGGCAAAGGATTTATTTATTCATTTACAGCAAAGGATCTTAGATCTATCTACAGCTAAGGATCTATCTACAGTAAAAGATCTATCTACTACAAAGGATCTATCTACAGCAAAAGATCTATCTACAACAAAGAATCTAAGCACAGCTAAGAATCTATCTACAGCAAAGGATCTATCTACAGTAAAGGATCTATCTACTGCAAAGGATCTGTCTACAGCAAAGGATCTATCTACAACAAAGAATCTATGTTCAGCAGATAATCTATCTACAGCAAATGATCTATCTACAGCAAAGGATCAATCTACAGACAATGATCTATCTAAAGTAACGGGACTATATACAGCAAAGGATCCATCTACAGTTAAGGATCTATCAACAGCAAAGGATCAATCTATAACAAAAGATCTATTTACAACAAAAGTTCTGTCTACAGCAAAG
Source organism: Caprella mutica (assembly GCA_947561585.1). Classification (NCBI taxonomy): domain Eukaryota; kingdom Metazoa; phylum Arthropoda; class Malacostraca; order Amphipoda; family Caprellidae; genus Caprella; species Caprella mutica. The sequence goes on from CANNZV010004645.1 coordinate 22,216, forward strand.
GATCTATCTACAGCAAAGGATCTATCTACAGGAAAGAATCTATCTACAGCAAAGGATCTATTTACAGTAAAGGAGCTATCTACAGCAAATGATCTATCAACAATGAGAGATATATCTGCAGCAAAGGATCTATCTACAGCAAAGGAGCTATCTACAGCAAAAGATCTGTCAACAATGAGGCATCTATCTGCAGCAAAGGATCTATCTACAGCAAAGGATCTATCTTCAGCAAAGGATCTTTATACAGCAAAAGATCTATCAACAATGAGGGATCTATCTGCAGAAAAGGATCTATCTACAGCAAACGATTTATCTACAGCAAAGGATCTATCTACAGATAAGGATCCATCCACTGCAAAGGATCTATCTACAGTAAAGGATCTATCTGCAGCAAAGGATCTATCTGCAGCAAAGGATCTATCTGCAGCAAATAATCTGTCAACACCAAAAGATCTCTCTACAGCGCAGGATCTGTCAACAGCGAAGGATCAATCTATAGCAAAAGATCTATTTACAACAAAAGTTCTATCTACAGCAAAGGATCTATCTACAGCAAAGGATCAATCTACAGGAAAGGATCTATCTACAGCAAAGGATCTATTCACAGTAAAGGAGCTATCTACAGCAAATGATCTATCAACAATGAGGGATATATCTGCAGCAAAGGATCTATCTACAGCAAAGGAGCTATCTACAGCAAAAGATCTGTCAACAATGAGGCATCTATCTTCAGCAAAGGATCTATCTACAGCAAAGGATCTATCTTCAGCAAAGGATCTTTATACAGCAAAAGATCTATCAACAATGAGGGATCTATCTGCAGCAAAGGATCTATCTACAGCAAACGATTTATCTACAGCAAAGGATCTATCTACAGATAAGGATCCATCCACAGCAAAGGATCTATCTACAGTAAAGGATCTATCTACTGAAAAGGATCTATCTACAGCAAAGGATCTATCTACAGCAAAAGTCCTATCTACAGTAAAGGAAATATCTACATCATATGATCAATCCACAGCATGGGATCTATCTACAGCAAAGGATCTATCTACAGTAAAGAAGCTATCTACAGCAAAAGATCTATCAACAATGATGGATCTATCTGCAGCAAAGGATCTATCTACAGCAAAGGATCTATCTTCAGCAAAGGAACTTTATACAGCATAGGATCTATGTTCAGTAATGGATCTATCTACTGCATAGGATACATCTGCTGCAAAGAATCTATCTACAGCAAAGAAACTATCTTCAGCAAAGAATCTATCTACAGCAAAGGATCTATCTACAGCAAAGGATCTATCTACAGCAAAGGATCTATCTACAGTCAAGGATTTATCTACTGCAAAGGATGTCTCTACAGCATAGGATCAATCTGAAGTTAAGGACCTATTTTAGGCAAAGGATCTATCTACAGCAAAGGATCTATCTAAAGCCAATGATCTATCTACAACAAAAAATCTATTTAAAACAGCAGAACTTTATACAGCAAAGGATCTATCTACAGCGAAGGATCTATCTACAGCAAAGTGATCTATCTTCAGTAAGGGATCTATCCACAGCAAAGAATCTGTCTTCACCAAAGGATCTTTCTACAACGCAGGATCTATTAACAGCAAAGGATCAATCTATAGCAAAAGATCTATTTACAACAAAAGTTCAATCTGCAGCAAAAAATCTATCTACAGTAAAGGATCTATTTATAGCGGAGAATCTTTCTACAGCAAAAGAACTACTACAGCAAAAGATCTATTTACAGCAGAGGATCTATCTACAGCAAAGGATCTATCGACAGCAAAGGACCTATCTACAGTCAGGGACCTATTTATAGCGAAGGATCAATCTACAGCAAATGATCTAACTACAGCAAAGGATATTTCTACAGCATAGGATCTATCTACAGCAATGGATCTATCTACAGTAAGGGATCTTTTTGCAGCAAAGGATCTATCTACAGCAAAGGATCTATCTAAAGCCAATGATCTATCTACAAAAAAGGATCTATTTACAACAGCAGAACTTTATACAGCATAGGATCTGTCTACAGCAAAGGATCTATCTACAGCAAATTGATCTATTTTCAGTAAGGGATCTATCTACAGAAAAGAATCTGTCTACACCAAAAGATCTTTCTACAGCGCAGGATCTGTCAACAGCAAAGGATCAATCTATAGCAAAAGATTTATTTACAACAAAAGTTCTATCTACAGCAAAGGATTTATCATCAGCAAAGAATCTATCTACAGCAAAGTGATCTATCTACAGTAAGGGATCTATCCACATCATATGATCAATCCACAGCAAGGGATCTATCTGCAGCAAAGGATCTATCTGCAGCAAAGGATCTATCTGAAGCAAAGAATCTATCTTCAGCAAAGGATCTTTATACAGCATAGGATCTATTTACAGTAGAGGAGCTATCTACAGCAGAAGATCAATCTACAATAAGGGATCTATCTGCAGCAAAGGATCTATCTGCAGCAAAGGATCTATCTGCAGCATAGGATCTAACTGCAGCAAAGAATCTGTCTACACCAAAAGATCTTTCTACAGAACAGGATCTGTCAACAGCAAAGGATCAATCAATTGCAAAAGATCTATTCACAACAAAAGTTCTATCTACAGCAAAGAATCTATCTACAGCAAAGGATCTATCAACAATAAGGGATCTATCTGCAGCAAAGGATCTATCTACAGCAAAGGATCTATCTTCATCAAAGGATCTATCTACAGCAAAGTGATCTATCTACAATAAGGGATCTATCTGCAGCAAAGGATCTATCTGCAGCAAAGGATCTTTCTGCAGCAAAGGATCTATCTGCAGCAAAGAATCTGTCTACACCAAAAGATCTTTCTACAGCGCAGGATCTATCTACAGCAAAGTGATCTATCTACAATAAGGGATCTATCTACAGCAAAGTGATCTATCTACAGTAAGGGATCTATCTACAGCAAATGATCTATCTACAGCAAAGTGATCCATCTACAGTAAGGGATCTATCTACAGCAAAGAATCCATCCACACCAAAGGATCTTTCTACAGCGAAAGATCTGTCAACAGCAAAGGATCTATCTACAGCAATAGATCTATTTACAGCAGGAGATCTTTCTACAGCAGAGGATTTTTTACAGCAAAGGATCTATCTACAGCAAAGGATCTATTTTCAGTATGGGATCTATCTACAGCAACGGTTTTATCTACAATAAAAGATCTATCTACAGAAAAGGATCTATCTACAGAAAAGGATCTATTTACAGCGAAGAATCTATCTACAGCAAAGGATCTATCTACAGCAAAGTGATCTATCTACAGTAAGGGATCTATCTACAGCAAATGATCTATCTACAGCAAAGTGATCTATCTACAGTAAGGAATCTATCTACAGCAAAGAATCTATTCACACCAAAGGATCTTACTACAGCAAAAGATCTGTCAACAGCAAAGGATCTATTTACAGCAATGGATCTATTTACTGCAGGAGATCTTTCTACAGCAGAGGATTTTTCTACAGCAAAGAATCTATCTACAGCAAAGGATTTATTTTCAGTATGGGATCTATCTACATCAACGGTTTTATCTACAATAAAAGATCTATCTACAGAAAAGGATCTATCTACAGAAAAGGATCTATTTACAGCGAAGAATCTATCTACAGCAAAGGATCTATCTACAGCAAAGGATCTATCTACGGCAAGGGATCTATCTACGACAAAGGATTTATTTATTTATTTACAGCAAAGGATCTTAGATCTATCTACAGCTAAGGATCTATCTACAGTAGAAGATCTATCTACTACAAAGGATCTATCTACAGCAAAGGATCTATCTACAACAAAGAATCTATGTACAGCTAAGAATCTATCTACAGCAAAGAATCTATCTACAGTAAAGGATCTATCTACTGCAAAGGATCTGTCTACAGCAAAGGATCTATCTACAACAAAGAATCTATGTTCAGCAGATAATCTATCTACAGCAAATGATCTATCTACAGCAAAGGATCAATCTACAGACAATGATCTATCTACAGGAAAGGATCTATCTACAGCAAAGGATCTATTCAAAGTAAAGGAGCTATCTACAGCAAATGATCTATCAACAATGAGGGATATATCTGCAGCAAAGGATCTATCTACAGCAAAGGAGCTATCAACAGCAAAAGATCTGTCAACAATGAGGCATCTATCTGCAGCAAAGGATCTATCTACAGCAAAGGATCTATCTTCAGCAAAGGATCTTTATACAGCAAAAGATCTATCAACAATGAGGGATCTATCTGCAGCAAAGGATCTATCTTCAGCAAACGATCTAGTTACAGCAAACGATTTATCTACAGCAAAGGATCTATCTACAGATAAGGATCCATCCACAGCAAAGGATCTATCTACAGTAAAGGATCTATCTACTGAAAAGGATCTATCTACAGCAAAGGATCTATCTACAGCAAAAGTCCTATCTACAGTAAAGGAAATATCTACATCATATGATCAATCCACAGCATGGGATCTATCTACAGCAAAGGATCTATCTACAGTAAAGAAGCTATCTACAGCAAAAGATCTATCAACAATGAAGGATCTATCTGCAGCAAAGGATCTATCTACAGCAAAGGATCTATCTTCAGCAAAGGAACTTTATACAGCATAGGATCTATGTACAGTAATGGATCTATCTACTGCATAGGATACATCTGCTGCAAAGAATCTATCTACAGCAAAGAAACTATCTTCAGCAAAGAATCTATCTACAGCAAAGGATCTATCTACAGCAAAGAATCTATCTACAGCAAAGGATCTATCTACAGTCAAGGATTTATCTACTGCAAATGATGTCTCTACAGCATAGGATCAATCTAAAGTTAAGTACCTATTTTAGGCAAAGGATCTATCTACAGCAGAGGATCTATCTAAAGCCAATGATCTATCTACAACAAAAAATCTATTTAAAACAGCAGAACTTTATACAGCAAAGGATCTATCTACAGCGAAGGATTTATCTACAGCAAAGTGATCTATCTTCAGTAAGGAATCTATCCACAGCAAAGAATCTGTCTTCACAAAAGGATCTTTCTACAACGAAGGATCTATTAACAGCAAAGGATCAATCTATAGCAAAAGATCTATTTACAACAAAAGTTCAATCTACAGCAAAAAATATATCTACAGTAAAGGATCTATTTATAGCGGAGAATCTTTCTACAGCAAAAGAACTACTACAGCAAAAGATCTATCTACAGCAGAGGATCTATCTACAGCTAAGGATCTATCTACAGCAAAGGACCTATCTACAGTAAGGGACCTATTTATAGCGAAGGATCAATCTACAGCAAATGATCTAACTACAGCAAAGGATATTTCTACAGCATAGGATCTATCTACAGCAATGGATCTCTCTACAGTAAGGGATCTTTTTGCAGCAAAGGATCCATCTACAGCAAAGGATCTATCTAAAGCCAATGATCTATCTACAAAAAAGGATCTATTTACAACAGCAGAACTTTATACAGCATAGGATCTGTCCACAGCAAAGGATCTATCTACAGCAAATTGATCTATTTTCAGTAAGGGATCTATCTACAGAAAAGAATCTGTCTACACCAAAAGATCTTTCTACAGCGCAGGATCTGTCAACAGCAAAGGATCAATCTATAGCAAAAGATTTATTTACAACAAAAGTTCTATCTACAGCAAAGGATCTATCATCAGCAAAGAATCCATCTACAGCAAAGTGATCTATCTACAGTAAGGGATCTATCCACATCATATGATCAATCCGCAGCAAGGGATCTATCTGCAGCAAAGGATCTATCTGCAGCAAAGGATCTATCTGAAGCAAAGAATCTATCTTCAGCAAAGGATCTTTATACAGCATAGGATCTATTTACAGTAAAGGAGCTATCTACAGCAGAAGATCTATCTACAATAAGGGATCTATCTGCAGCAAAGGATCTATCTGCAGCAGAGGATCTATCTGCAGCAAAGGATCTATCTGCAGCAAAGAATCTGTCTACACCAAAAGATCTTTCTACAGCGCAGGATCTGTCAACAGCAAAGGATCAATCAATAGCAAAAGTTCTATTTACAACAAAAGTTCTATCTACAGCAAAGAATCTATCTACAGCAAAGGATCTATCAACAATAAGGGATCTATCTGCAGTAAAGGATCTATCTACAGCAAAGGATCTATCTTCATCAAAGGATCTATCTACAGCAAAGTGATCTATCTACAGTAAGGGATCTATCTACAGCAAATGATCTATCTACAGCAAAGTGATCTATCTACAGTAAGGGATATATCTACAGTAAAGAATCTATCCACACCAAAGGATCTTTCTACAGCGAAAGATATGTCAACAGCAAAAGATCTATCTACAGCAATGGATTAATTTACTGCAGGAGATCTTTCTACAGCAGAGGATTTTTCTACAGCAAAGAATCTATCTACAGCAAAGGATTTATTTTCAGTATGGGATCTATCTACAGCAACGGTTTTATCTACAATAAAAGATCTATCTACAGAAAAGGATCTATCTACAGGCAAGGATCTATTTACAGCAAAGAATCTATCTACAGCAAAGGATCTATCTACAGCAAAAGATCTATCTACGGCAAGGGATCTATCTACGGCAAAGGATTTATTCATTTATTTACAGCAAAGGATCTTAGATCTATCTACAGCTAAGGATCTATCTACAGTAGAAGATCTATCTACTACAAAGGATCTATCTACAGCAAAGGATCTATCTACAACAAAGAATCTATGCACAGCTAAGTATCTATCTACAGCAAAGGATCTATCTACAGTAAAGGATCTATCAACAATAAGGGATCTTTCTGCAGCAAAGGATCTATCTACAGCAAAGGATCTATCATCAGCAAAGGATCTATCTACAGCAAAGTGATCTATCTACTGTAAGGGATCTATCCACATCATATGATCAATCCACAGCAAGGGATCTATCTACAGCAAAGGATCTATTTACAGTAAAGGAGCTATCTACAGCAAAAGATCTATCTACAATAAGGGATCTATCTGCAGCAAAGGATCTATCTGCAGCAAAGGATCTATCTGAAGCAAAGAATCTATCTTCAGCAAAGGATCTTTATACAGCAAAGGATCTATTTAGAGGAAAGGAGCTATCTACAGCTAAAGATCTATCTACAATAAGGGATCTATCTGCAGCAAAGGATCTATCTGCAGCAAAGGATCTATCTGTAGCAAATGATCTATCTGCAGCAAAGAATCTGTCTACACCAAAAGATCTTTCTACAGCGCAGGATCTGTCAACAGCAAAGGATCAATCTATAGCAAAAGATCAATTTACAACAAAAGTTCTATCTACAGCAAAGAATCTATCTACAGCAAAGGATCTATCAACAATAAGGGATCTATCTGCAGCAAAGGATCTAACTACAGCAAAGGATCTATCTTCAGCAAAGGATCTATCTACAGCATAATGATCTATCTACAGTAAGGGATCTATCTACAGCAAATTGATCTATTTTCAGTAAGGGATCTATCTACAGAAAAGAATCTGTCTACACCAAAAGATCTTTCTACAGCGCAGGATCTGTCAACAGCAAAGGATCAATCTATAGCAAAAGATTTATTTACAACAAAAGTTCTATCTACAGCAAAGGATCTATCATCAGCAAAGAATCTATCTACAGCAAAGTGATCTATCTACAGTAGGGATCTATCCACATCATATGATCAATCCACAGCAAGGGATCTATCTGCAGCAAAGGATCTATCTGCAGCAAAGGATCTATCTGAAGCAAAGAATCTATCTTCAGCAAAGGATCTTTATACAGCATAGGATCTATTATCTACAATAAGGGATCTATCTGCAGCAAAGGATCTATCTGCAGCAAAGGATCTATCTGTAGCAAATGATCTATCTGCAGCAAAGAATCTGTCTACACCAAAAGATCTTTCTACAGCGCAGGATCAGTCAACAGCAAAGGATCAATCTATAGCAAAAGATCAATTTACAACAAAAGTTCTATCTACAGCAAAGAATCTATCTACAGCAAAGATCTATCAACAATAAGGGATCTATCTGCAGCAAAGGATCTAACTACAGCAAAGGATCTATCTTCAGCAAAGGATCTATCTAAAGCAAAATGATCTATCTACAGTAAGGGATCTATCTACAGCAAATGATCTATCTACAGCAAAGTGATCTATCTACAGTAAGGGATCTATCTACAGTAAAGAATCTATCCACACCAAAGGATCTTTCTACAGCGAAAGATCTGTCAACAGCAAAGGATCTATCTACAGCAATGGATCTATTTACTGCAGGAGATCTTTCTACAGCAGAGGATTTTTCTACAGCAAAGAATCTATCTACAGCAAAGGATTTATTTTCAGTATGAAATCTATCTACAGCAACGGTTTTATCTACAATGAAAGATCTATCTTCAGAAAAGGATCTATCTACAGGCAAGGATCTATTTACAGCGAAGAATCTATCTACAGCAAAGGATCTATCTACAGCAAAGGATCTATCTACGGCAAGGGATCGATCTACGGCAAAGGATTTATTTATTCATTTACAGCAAAGGATCTTAGATCTATCTACAGCTAAGGATCTATCTACAGTAAAAGATCTATCTACTACAAAGGATCTATCTACAGCAAAAGATCTATCTACAACAAAGAATCTAAGCACAGCTAAGAATCTATCTACAGAAAAGGATCTATCTACAGTAAAGGATCTATCTACTGCAAAGGATCTGTCTACAGCAAAGGATCTATCTACAACAAAGAATCTATGTTCAGCAGATAATCTATCTACAGCAAATGATCTATCTACAGCAAAGGATCAATCTACAGACAATGATCTATCTAAAGTAACGGGACTATATACAGCAAAGGATCCATCTACAGTTAAGGATCTATCAACAGCAAAGGATCAATCTATAACAAAAGATCTATTTACAACAAAAGTTCTGTCTACAGCAAAGGATCTATCTACAGCAAAGGATCTATCTACAGGAAAGAATCTATCTACAGCAAAGGATCTATTTACAGTAAAGGAGCTATCTACAGCAAATGATCTATCAACAATGAGAGATATATCTGCAGCAAAGGATCTATCTACAGCAAAGGAGCTATCTACAGCAAAAGATCTGTCAACAATGAGGCATCTATCTGCAGCAAAGGATCTATCTACAGCAAAGGATCTATCTTCAGCAAAGGATCTTTATACAGCAAAAGATCTATCAACAATGAGGGATCTATCTGCAGAAAAGGATCTATCTACAGCAAACGATTTATCTACAGCAAAGGATCTATCTACAGATAAGGATCCATCCACTGCAAAGGATCTATCTACAGTAAAGGATCTATCTGCAGCAAAGGATCTATCTGCAGCAAAGGATCTATCTGCAGCAAATAATCTGTCAACACCAAAAGATCTTTCTACAGCGCAGGATCTGTCAACAGCGAAGGATCAATCTATAGCAAAAGATCTATTTACAACAAAAGTTCTATCTACAGCAAAGGATCTATCTACAGCAAAGGATCAATCTACAGGAAAGGATCTATCTACAGCAAAGGATCTATTCACAGTAAAGGAGCTATCTACAGCAAATGATCTATCAACAATGAGGGATATATCTGCAGCAAAGGATCTATCTACAGCAAAGGAGCTATCTACAGCAAAAGATCTGTCAACAATGAGGCATCTATCTTCAGCAAAGGATCTATCTACAGCAAAGGATCTATCTTCAGCAAAGGATCTTTATACAGCAAAAGATCTATCAACAATGAGGGATCTATCTGCAGCAAAGGATCTATCTACAGCAAACGATTTATCTACAGCAAAGGATCTATCTACAGATAAGGATCCATCCACAGCAAAGGATCTATCTACAGTAAAGGATCTATCTACTGAAAAGGATCTATCTACAGCAAAGGATCTATCTACAGCAAAAGTCCTATCTACAGTAAAGGAAATATCTACATCATATGATCAATCCACAGCATGGGATCTATCTACAGCAAAGGATCTATCTACAGTAAAGAAGCTATCTACAGCAAAAGATCTATCAACAATGATGGATCTATCTGCAGCAAAGGATCTATCTACAGCAAAGGATCTATCTTCAGCAAAGGAACTTTATACAGCATAGGATCTATGTTCAGTAATGGATCTATCTACTGCATAGGATACATCTGCTGCAAAGAATCTATCTACAGCAAAGAAACTATCTTCAGCAAAGAATCTATCTACAGCAAAGGATCTATCTACAGCAAAGGATCTATCTACAGCAAAGGATCTATCTACAGTCAAGGATTTATCTACTGCAAAGGATGTCTCTACAGCATAGGATCAATCTGAAGTTAAGGACCTATTTTAGGCAAAGGATCTATCTACAGCAAAGGATCTATCTAAAGCCAATGATCTATCTACAACAAAAAATCTATTTAAAACAGCAGAACTTTATACAGCAAAGGATCTATCTACAGCGAAGGATCTATCTACAGCAAAGTGATCTATCTTCAGTAAGGGATCTATCCACAGCAAAGAATCTGTCTTCACCAAAGGATCTTTCTACAACGCAGGATCTATTAACAGCAAAGGATCAATCTATAGCAAAAGATCTATTTACAACAAAAGTTCAATCTGCAGCAAAAAATCTATCTACAGTAAAGGATCTATTTATAGCGGAGAATCTTTCTACAGCAAAAGAACTACTACAGCAAAAGATCTATTTACAGCAGAGGATCTATCTACAGCAAAGGATCTATCGACAGCAAAGGACCTATCTACAGTCAGGGACCTATTTATAGCGAAGGATCAATCTACAGCAAATGATCTAACTACAGCAAAGGATATTTCTACAGCATAGGATCTATCTACAGCAATGGATCTATCTACAGTAAGGGATCTTTTTGCAGCAAAGGATCTATCTACAGCAAAGGATCTATCTAAAGCCAATGATCTATCTACAAAAAAGGATCTATTTACAACAGCAGAACTTTATACAGCATAGGATCTGTCTACAGCAAAGGATCTATCTACAGCAAATTGATCTATTTTCAGTAAGGGATCTATCTACAGAAAAGAATCTGTCTACACCAAAAGATCTTTCTACAGCGCAGGATCTGTCAACAGCAAAGGATCAATCTATAGCAAAAGATTTATTTACAACAAAAATTCTATCTACAGCAAAGGATTTATCATCAGCAAAGAATCTATCTACAGCAAAGTGATCTATCTACAGTAAGGGATCTATCCACATCATATGATCAATCCACAGCAAGGGATCTATCTGCAGCAAAGGATCTATCTGCAGCAAAGGATCTATCTGAAGCAAAGAATCTATCTTCAGCAAAGGATCTTTATACAGCATAGGATCTATTTACAGTAGAGGAGCTATCTACAGCAGAAGATCAATCTACAATAAGGGATCTATCTGCAGCAAAGGATCTATCTGCAGCAAAGGATCTATCTGCAGCATAGGATCTAACTGCAGCAAAGAATCTGTCTACACCAAAAGATCTTTCTACAGAACAGGATCTGTCAACAGCAAAGGATCAATCAATTGCAAAAGATCTATTCACAACAAAAGTTCTATCTACAGCAAAGAATCTATCTACAGCAAAGGATCTATCAACAATAAGGGATCTATCTGCAGCAAAGGATCTATCTACAGCAAAGGATCTATCTTCATCAAAGGATCTATCTACAGCAAAGTGATCTATCTACAATAAGGGATCTATCTGCAGCAAAGGATCTATCTGCAGCAAAGGATCTTTCTGCAGCAAAGGATCTATCTGCAGCAAAGAATCTGTCTACACCAAAAGATCTTTCTACAGCGCAGGATCTATCTACAGCAAAGTGATCTATCTACAATAAGGGATCTATCTACAGCAAAGTGATCTATCTACAGTAAGGGATCTATCTACAGCAAATGATCTATCTACAGCAAAGTGATCCATCTACAGTAAGGGATCTATCTACAGCAAAGAATCCATCCACACCAAAGGATCTTTCTACAGCGAAAGATCTGTCAACAGCAAAGGATCTATCTACAGCAATAGATCTATTTACAGCAGGAGATCTTTCTACAGCAGAGGATTTTTTACAGCAAAGGATCTATCTACAGCAAAGGATCTATTTTCAGTATGGGATCTATCTACAGCAACGGTTTTATCTACAATAAAAGATCTATCTACAGAAAAGGATCTATCTACAGAAAAGGATCTATTTATAGCGAAGAATCTATCTACAGCAAAGGATCTATCTACAGCAAAGGATCTATCTACGGCAAGGGATCTATCTACGGCAAAGGATTTATTTATTTATTTACAGCAAAGGATCTTAGATCTATCTACAGCTAAAGATCTATCTACAGTAAAAGATCTATCTACTACAAAGGATCTATCTACAGCAAAGGATCTATCTACAACAAAGAATCTATGTACAGCTAAGAATCTATCTACAGCAAAGGATCTATCTACAGTAAAGGATCTATCTACTGCAAAGGATCTGTCTACATCAAAGGATCTATCTACAACAAAGAATCTATGTTCAGCAGATAATCTATCTACAGCAAATGATCTATCTACAGCAAAGGATCAATCTACAGACAATTATCTATCTAAAGTAACGGGACTATATACAGCAAAGGATCCATCTACAGTTTAGGATCTATCAACAGCAAAGGATCAATCTACAGCAAATGATCTATCTACAGTCAAGGATTTATCTACTGCAAAGGATTTCTCCACAGCAAAGGATCAATCTACATTTAAGGATCTATCTTAAGCAAAGGATCTATCTACAGCAAAGGATCTATCTACAGCAAAGGATCTATCTACAGCAAAGGATCTATCTACAAAAAAGAATCTATTTACAACAGCAGAACTTTATACAGCAAAGGATCTATCTACAGCAATGGATCTATCTACAGCAAAGTGATCTATCTTAAGTAAGGGATCCATCTACAGCAAATTATCTGTCTACACCAAAAGATCTTTCTACAGCGCAGGATCTGTCAACAGCAAAGGATCAGTCTATAGCAAAAGATCTACTTACAACAAAAATTCTATCTACAGCAAAGGGTCTATCTACAGCAAAGGATCTATCTACAGGAAAGGATCTATCTACAGCAAAGGATCTATTTACAGTGAAGGAGCTATCTACAGCAAAAAATCTATCAATAATAAGGGATCTATCTGCAGCAAAGGATCTATCTACAGCAAAGTGATCCATCTACAGTAAGCGATCTATCTACAGCAAAAGATCTATCTACAGAAAAGTGATCTATCTACAGTAAGGGATCTATCTACAGCAAAGAATCTATCTACACCAAAGGATCTATCTACAGCAAAGAATCTATCTACACCAAAGGATCTTTCTACAGCGAAAGATCTGCCAACAGCAAAGGATCTATCTACAGCAAAGGATCTATCTAAGGAAAGGGATCTATCTAAAGCGAAGGTTTTATTTACAGTATGGGATCTATCAAAAAAAAATGTTTATTTATAGTAGTATGAGATCTATCAACAGCAAAGGTTTTATCTACGATAAAGGATCTTTTTATAGAAAAGGATATATTTGCAGAAAAGAATCTATCTACAGTAAAAAATCTATCTACAGCATAGGATCTATCTACAGCAAAGGATCTACCTACAGCAAAGGATCTATCTACAGCAAAAGATCTATCTACAGTAAAGGATCTATCTACAGCAAAGTATCTATCTACAACAAACGATTTATTTACAGCAAAGGATCTATCTACAGACAAGGATCCATCTACAGCAAAGGATCTATCTACAGTAAAGGATCTATCTACTGCAAAGGATATATCTACAGCAAAGGATCTATCTACAACAAAGGACCTATCTACAGTAAAGGATCTATCTACATCATATGATCAATCCACAGCAAGGGATCTATCTACAGCAAAGGATCTATTTACAGTAAAGGAGCTATCTACAGCAAAAGATCTATCAACAATAAGGGATCTATCTGCAGCAAAGGATCTATCTGAAGCAAAGGATCTATTTTCAGCAAAGGATCTTTATACAGCATAGGATCTATTTACAGTAAAGGAGCTATCTACAGCAAAAAATCTATCTACAATAAGGGATCTATCTGCAGCAAAGGATCTATCTGCAGCAAAGGATCTATCTGCAGCGCAGGATCTGTCAACAGCAAAGGATCAATCTATAGCAAAAGATCTATTTACAATAAAAGTTCTATCTACAGCAAAGAATCTATCTACAGCAAAGGATCTATCAACAATTAGGGATCTATCTGCAGCAAAGGATCTATCTACAGCAAAGGATCTATCTTCAGCAAAGGATATATCTATAGCAAAGTGATCTATCTACAGTAAGGGATCTATCTATAGCAAATGATCTATCTACAGCAAATAGATCTATCTACAGTAAGGGATCTATCTACAGCAAAGAATCTATCCTCACCAAAGGATCTTTCTACAGCGAAAGATCTGTCAACAGCAAAGGATCTATCTACAGCAAAGGATCTATTTTCAGTATGGGATCTATCTACGGCAAATGATTTATTTATTTATTTACAGCAAAGGTTCTTAGATCTATCTACAGCAAAGGTTCTATTTACGGCAAGGGATCTATCTACGGCAAATGATTTATTTATTTATTTACAGCAAAGGATCTTAGATCTATCTACAGCAAAGGATCTATCTACGGCAAGGTATCTATCTACGGCAAAGGATTTATTTATTTATTAACAGCAAAGGATCTTAGATCTATCTACAGCTAAGGATCTATCTACAGTAAAAGATCTATCTACTACAAAGGATCTATCTACAGCAAAGGATCTATCTACAACAAAGAATCTATGTACAGCTAAGAATCTATCTACAGCAAAGGATCTATCTACAGTAAAGGATCTATCTACTGCAAAGGATCTGTCTACAGCAAAGGATCTATCTACAACAAAGAATCTATGTTCAGCAGATAATCTATCTACAGCAAATGATCTATCTACAGCAAAGGATCAATCTACAGACAATGATCAATCTAAAGTAACGGGGCTATATACAGCAAAGGATCCATCTACAGTTGTTCGTCCGAGCAATTGCTTTTCGAGCAATTGTCTTTCGAGCAATTGTTCCTTCGAGCAATTGTTCATTCGAGCAATTGTTTTTCGAGCAATTGTTTTCGAGCAATTGTCTTTCGAGCAATTGTTTTCGAGCAATTTACCGGCTACCGTTACAGTGTACAGTGTACAGTTACAGTGTACAGTTACAGTGTACAGTTACAATGTCCATTTTCAGTATACAGTTACAGTGTACAGTTACAGTGTAAAGTTACAGTGTACAGTTTCAGTGTACAATTACAGTGTACAAATACAGTGTACAGTTACAGTGTTCAGTTACAGTGTACAGTTATAGTGTACAGTGTACAGATACAGTGAACAGATACGGTGTATAGTTACAGTGTACAGTTACAGTATACAGTTACAGTGTACAGTTACAGTGTAAAGTTACAGTGTACAGTTACAGTGTACAGTTACAGTGTACAGTTAAAGTGTACAGTTACAGTGTACCGTTTCAGTGTACAGTTACAGTATACAGTTACAGTGTAAAGTTATAGTGTACAGTTACAGTGTACAGTTGCAGTGTACATTTAAACT
>CANNZV010004646.1:0-37847 GCA_947561585.1 Caprella mutica
GGTAACTCATAGTAGCTACATAACATTCCTGTACCAGGTAACTCATAGTAGCTACATAACATTCCTGTACCAGGTAACTCATAGTAGCTACATAACATTCCTGTACCAGGTAACTCATAGTAGCTACATAACATACCTGTACCAGGTAACTCATAGTAGCTACATAACATACCTGTACCAGGTAACTCATAGTAGCTACATAACATACCTGTACCAGGTAACTCATAGTAGCTACATAACATTCCTGTACCAGGTAACTCATAGTAGCTACATAACATACCTATACCAGGTAACTCATAGTAGCTACATAACATACCTATACCAGGTAACTCATAGTAGCTACATAACATACCTATACCAGGTAACTCATAGTAGCTACATAACATTCCTGTACCAGGTAACTCATAGTAGCTACATAACATTCCTGTACCAGGTAACTCATAGTAGCTACATAACATACCTGTACCAGGTAACTCATAGTAGCTACATAACATACCTGTACCAGGTAACTCATAGTAGCTACATAACATTCCTGTACCAGGTAACTCATAGTAGCTACATAACATACCTGTACCAGGTAACTCATAGTAGCTACATAACATACCTATACCAGGTAACTCATAGTAGCTACATAACATTCCTGTACCAGGTAACTCATAGTAGCTACATAACATACCTGTACCAGGTAACTCATAGTAGCTACATAACATACCTATACCAGGTAACTCATAGTAGCTACATAACATACCTGTACCAGGTAAACTCATAGTAGCTACATAACATACCTGTACCAGGTAAACTCATAGTAATAAATAAAATAGAACTTAATAAAAAAATTTACATTTCATTTCTATATTTCAATTGCATGAGCCATTTTTAATACCAAATTATATACCTATTGAAAATATAAGATTAGATTTCCCTTAATGATTTCTCTTAGCAGGGATTCATTTTATCTGTTTTACCTAGCATTTAAATTGTTTTATAATAATATAGCTAGTATTAATATAAAAAAAACTATTATATTATAATTTTCATCAGACCTTGTTATTACTTAGCTAGTTGCTAAACATGGCTAGTTCTTTATATTACACTCTTGCTTTTTGAGTTTTATTTTTTTGTCGCCTCAACTTTCTGAAGAGTATTCAATCTCTCCTTTTTGCAGGTTTTGGTGTTGCGTTCAATGCTGAAGAAGCCAAAGACATTGCCACAGGACTGGACTCCACTGATGCCGTGGTTAAGGCACAGGTAAAGAAAATTAGGGAACATCTACATATAGCTAGTTGAAGACATTGCTAATACTTTCAGTTGTGGCTGTATAGATACCATAATTGTTAGCTACCAATGAAGATAAGATTACCGATACTTGGTAATAGTAATCTGCTGATACCAATACACTGATGTTACTCCTCCGATATCTAAAAAAATTACCAATTTAACCATTATCAGACCTACTTTTCGTTATTAGCTACTACTTAGTTGAATATTTAATTTCTTGAATAGATTGGTCAACTGACATTCTGCTTCTAGACTGAATGATTAAGTTATTATATAAATTGATATTAAGTAGTTTCATTGAAAAACTATTTCCATTTTTTTTTTTCAATTAGGAAATGGCATTTCAATAACTTCTTACACTGTGAATAAGTCCTCTTTTGTATGTAGGTTCTGGCAGGTGGAAGAGGAAAAGGTTACTTCAAGGGAGGTCTCAAAGGAGGTGTCAAACTAGTCTTCACGTTAGTATTAAAAATTGTATTAGTCCGATAACTCTGAACTTAGCCTATACGTACAAAACTTTCAATTTTGGAGTCTTAGTCCACGTGCTAACCTCTTTGACTATTTATTCACTTCAACTTTACTCTAATTTAGTACCTTTCCTACAGAGCCGAAGAGGCAGGCAAAATAGCAGGTCAGATGATCGGAGACCAACTGGTGACCAAACAGACGGGTGAAAAGGGGATTCCCTGTAACAAAGTAATGGTCTGCGAGAGGAAGTTTCCCAGAAGAGAGTTCTACATCGCTATCATGCTGGAGAGATCTTTCGGGGTGAGTCAACCATCCAGGTTCTTTTGTTGAGTTATTTTAAAAGAATGTGGAATGCAGTACACCGACTCTCAAGTAGTTGCAACGTGGGTGTTGACATAGGAGGTCATGACCCAATCTGACCTTCAGATTTCTCATTGACATATCATGATCAACTCCCACTTTTCCGAGTACTGTGGACGAGTATATAAATGGGAAATTAAGACTCCACTGGCGATTATATTTTAATATATTTATATATGAATCCTGGCCGTCAAACTATTAGTTTTTGGATTGAAGAAAAGGAGTTGGTGTCTTCATCTTCGTAACCTTTGGGTGAAAATTTTCAAGAAATAACTTGAAAACGAGCTAAGAAACCTGCTCGAAATATTGTTTATTAAAATATAATCGCCAGTGGAGTCTCAATTTCCCATTAATATAATAATTGTTATTATTACACAGTGCTATCTAATATTAACTTTTATACTGTTTTTTCTTATATCCGAAGAGGTAGTACTGAACGAGAATTCGGAACTTACCCTATCAAGACTTTCATGTCTTAACTATTCACAATCTTTGCTCTCACCAAAGCTAGACTCCTACCTATCTCTGTTTATTGTCAGTGCTTGGATTGACTGCCTAAGACACTAACAGTCCCCCTCCCTCAGGGCCCAGTAATCATTGCCTCGGCTCAAGGTGGTATCAACATTGAGGAGGTAGCTGCTGAAGATCCTTCTGCTATCTTCAAATTCCCTGTCGATATCATGGAAGGTGGGGCACTTATTTCAACTATAGTGAATAGGTTTAGAGTGGTCATTAATAAGTTTTTTTCAATTAATTCTATTTAACCGATATAGCAATTTCGTTAAATTTTTCCCTATTTAGCTAACTTGTGTTCTCAGTGGTCATTAATATATTTGTTTTTCATTCACGTTGGTTTCCATCAAGAAAAAGCAGTTTATTGAAACAAAAGGACACTCGGTGCTTCAAGCAAATCTGTACCAATAAATTGTTTGGCTCAATGTCTAAATCATTAATTTTTATGGAAAAACTAAGTTCTAAAATAGCTCTCCCTCCCTCCAACTCAATTGACAGAACAGATAACAATTTGAGCTTTCTTGTTTTAAATTGAAAAATATTGTTTTTTTTAAATAAAAAAAGCCTAGATAATTTAAAAGGCCGCACGTAGGTTTTTTTTCAAGTCTTTCAACCAAACTTTTTGCTCAGATCTTCCTACTTTTTCCATGAGAAATTATAAGAAAAAATGATATAGTAATTATTTATTTACGTTTTTTTCTTATATTCTCGTGAAGAAGTAGGAGGAGCTTAGCAAAAAGTCTGGTGAAAAGACTTAAAAAAACCTACGTGTTAACCGCCATTTAGTGTTTCTCTAACTCCATAACTTCTTCCCTTCAGGTGTCACTGATGAGACTGCTGAGGATCTGGTTCGCAAGCTTGGTCTGGAGAACAGGATGGAAGAGACCAAAGCCGTGGTGATGAACCTCTACGATGCCTTCATGAAGAATGACGCCTCTCTCATTGAGATCAACCCTTACGCTGAGGACACCTATGGAAAAAGTGAGTGGTTACTCCTAGAACAAAATGAAACTGTTAGTTAATACTGAAGAGGTAGTTTTTTTTGAGTTTCCCTAGATTCCTTTAAATTTGTGTCAAATAATTGAGAAGTCATCTGGCCATTACAAATTTTTTTAAAAGGTGACAAGCAATTTAAGTTATGTTATTAAGCACTCTTTCACTCTGGAGTATATTTAATCCGTAGAGTGGTACATTGAGTAGCTACTATATAAAACGAAACGTTTGAATTTGTATCTAATTGACTTAAGATAATTGTACACTTGTTACCTTCTCGTTTTATTTAGCTAGCTAATCTTTTTTCTAGCACTCCACTTATGTTCCTATTCATTTTCAGTGTTCGCACTGGATGCAAAGATGCGTTTTGACGACAATGCCGAGTTCAGACAGAAGGAAATCTTTGACGAGAGGGACAACTCTCAGGAGGACGCAAAGGAAGTAGAGGCTGCCAAGTACAACCTCAACTACATTGCGCTGGATGGTAAGGGGGCTCTTTTGCACTTGAAATGCATGCTTTCTATGAATCAGGTCACTTATTATTAATTTCTATAACTTCATGACTAAAAAATCGATAATTCTCGGATCCAAGAATCTTACACCAAAATCGCTAGTAGAAGTAGGTATGGACACTGTTTCACCTTCTGTGTACCATTGGTGTTATTTTGACGTCAGTGTCGCTAGTAGAAGTAGGTATGGCACTGGTATGATGGTATCACATACTGGGTCGAGCAGTAGTCATGTTTAAAAACTGTCATACTCTCTCGTACTAAAGAGTTATAAATGTTGTGGTTAGCTATTTTATTTCACCCATTTAGAAAATTGAGGATCTGAAAAATGAATGACTTGCTGTTCGAAATGGCCATGTCGCTGAGGCTCCATGAATCTTTGGATACAATTAATAAAATTATTATTTCTCCCTAGGTTCAATTGGCTGTCTTGTGAATGGTGCAGGTCTTGCCATGGCCACTATGGACATCATCAAACTGCATGGCGGCGCCCCTGCTAACTTCCTTGATGTTGGAGGTGGAGCCACAGCTGAACAGGTCAAAGAGGCCTTCAAGATCATCACCGCAGACCCTCAGGTTAGTTATGAGAATGGTCATTATTGATTGGTAAAGGTGTGGTTAATAGAAATTCTGAGACTGGCATCTTCCTAGTTAGTTTAAAAATGCAATGAATCTTCATTTTATCTTTTGAAGGAAATAAATGTAGTAGCTATCTATAATAACATGCTCCAAAATAACGTTTTGTTTACTTAGGTTGAAAATATAGCTAGTTATCCATGGTTTACTATACTCTTCTCATTAAGATCGTTTTCTTAGTTACTACCAACTCAAGAATAACTTCAGAATGATTTAGTTAATGTTCTAGTGTCAGAACCGCCTTTCAGAATTTCTTTTAGTCACCACCACTTTGTGCCATGACTTTTATTTTACCAATTATGATGACAATCAGAAGGCCGAATTTTAAGTTGGAGAATACTCTCTCTTTGAGATGTAGTGTCCTGGCTGATGAAAACACCCCTCTTGAAGCGTGCTGAAACTGCCCTTTAGTCTTTATGTTACACCCTTCCTTTACCTCTGCTAAGTTTATTTCCATCTCCCAAAGGTACACGCCATCATGGTGAACATTTTCGGAGGCATCATGCGATGTGACGTCATAGCCCAGGGTGTCATAGCGGCTGCTGAAGAACTCCAACTCAAGATCCCAATCGTGGTGCGTCTTCAAGGCACCAACGTTGAGGACGCTAAGGCTCTCATAGCGCTATCAAACCTCCGCATCTTGGCCTGCGACAACCTTGACGATGCGGCCAAGATGGCCGTCAAACTTTCCGAGATAGTCACAATGGCAAAGAGCGCCAACATTGACGTCAACTTTGAAATCCCTGTGTAAATTTAAGTCCAATGCTTTCTGCAGCACAAGTCATTGTCTTTTAGTCTTATGTTGTCTGTATAAATTGTTGAATGAACTCTCGAAATTTTAGCAGTTGTTAAGTAATTCGCTTCTCGCAGTTTACGTTTAAATCCAATGTAGGCGTATTTAGTTGGTTAAATGGTACTTAAAATTTTATAGTTTTTCAACATATCTCCCATTGGCTTTTTAGTTAGTTGATTATTTTTAGCACTTTCCTGTACGTTGTGGAGTGCTAGCTTATTTATATCCTCTGTGTCCCTAATTTATATGCTGTGGCACTAGGAGCTTGTATATTATTTGTATAGAGGCACTTTCCAACTACTGTGGCTGTCGAGTAGATGGCCAGTGGTTGGAAGATGCTGACATATCTTGAATAAAGATTTTAAACCTAATGAATAATATTATTTTACCTTGATTAAAATAAATGAACCAAAATTATAAGTCTGAATTAAATTATTACAATATATAGTTCATCTAGTTCCGAATTATCTGACTGTTCATAATCTTCGAACATATAAGAAAAAACTAATTACCTAATTGAAAAAAACAATTAGTATCAATGACGCCAATTAATTTTTTTAGTATCACGATGCAGATTATTTTGTAACCAACTCCTTGAATCTGTTTTGTATTAGTTGTACCATATTATAATTAGGGTTGTGACAATATGCGTTTAAAATAATAGATCCAGAAAATATTACAGACGGAGAGAATTATAGAGTATTGAATGGTTCTACACCAGCGGTATATAGTATTCGATACCATTTCATTTCGTCTGTGATATTCTTAAGATCTATGATTTGAAAAGCATATTGTCACAACCCTAATTATATCAATCGTCCTCAATCCTTACCACTTGAAAAGTCTTGATTTAAGGATTTCAACTATCTAGATAACTAGTGTATTTTCATATTAATGGTTAAACGATTGTAAGTTCTTAACGTATAAATATGCATATTAGAATAAATACGCTATAAAAAGAGGCCACTATTAATTGTAATGACTGCAATTCTGGGGTATATTAATCGTCTAATTAATAAAATGCAATTAAATTTATTATTGCTCAGGAAAAGCGTAAATTCGAATAGTACTATAAGAATCGTTATTTTTTAAAATAGCTGGCAAAGGAAATAGAAATTTCACGATATGTATAACTGTAGAGCTGGAATAAACTGAATTAATCGTAGCTGCTGGAACTACATTGCGACATATGGCAATCCCTTAGTATTGCCATAATGTTTGTACTTAGTAGCATCCCTGAAATATATGTGAATTTACGAAGGCACAGTCTTAAAATCAAAATGACCAAAATGGATACTTACGGAAATCAAAGCTAAAAACAAGACTATATTACTCTACATTGTGCAAGTCTGTTGATAAAATGTGTCTTCTATTGAAAAATGGTTTGGTGTTATCAAAATTGTACCTTAATAGAATAATAGCCTAAAATACTAATATTTTATTCGGATGAGAATAGTCCGGTGGGGAGAAAGTCCGGATGAGAATAGTCCGGTGGGGAGAAAGTCCGGATGAGAATAGTCCGGTGGGGAGAAGTTTGGAGGAGAATAGTCCGGTGGGGAGAAGTTCGGAGGAGAATAGTCCTGAGGGGAGAAGTTCGGAGGAGAATAGTCCGACGGGAGAAAGTCCGGATGAGAATAGTCCGGTGGGGAGAATAGTCCTGAGGGGAGAAGTTCGGTGGAGAAAAGTCGGGCGGGAAAAAGATCGGAGGAGAATAGTCCGGTGGGGAGAAGTTCGGAGGAGAATAGTCCGGCGGGAGAAAGTCTGGAGGGGAATAGTCCGGTGGGGGAAAGTCCGGAGGGAAAAGTCAAGCAGGGAAATAGTCTGACGGGGAAAAGTTAGGAGGGGAATAGTGCGACGAGGAAAAGTCCTAGTGCCATATAATCATTCTTTGACAACTGTGTAGTATCCCTCACAGTTCTCAATATTCTGAAAGTTTGTCCGGTTTACTCGAGTGAAAGGGGTAGACCTCATCTTATTGAGACGCTCAAAGAGTATAGGAACGCTGTACCTCCTCTAATTGTTAACCTTTTAATTCTTTTACCAATGTGCTAGAAAGTAATTCTTAATCTTTAACTTGTATCAATCTTTTACCTAAATCCTATCGTAATCTATTATAACTTTGAAATACTTTCAGTCTATATTCGGACATTTCCGATGATAATATATCAAAATATGTTATTATACGATAGACATTTACCATAACAGACAATCTGCCGATTGTACATATATAGGTACTGTGTAGCTAGCAGCAGGCTTTTCCACATCTCAATCAAAGTATATCGATAAGCTAATCTCCCCTATAATGATCTACTAGCGTAAAGTCAGTCCCCTTGTAAGGTCCCTGTGGCCGAATATGGGGAGGTTTTACCCCACAGGGAGGGTCCTAGGTACTAGGGAGGGACCCTACGTACTGTGGGCTGAACCTTTCCTAATGAGGAGTCCTAGGGTTGTGACAATATTCCTTTAAAATTGTACATCCTTAAAATATTATATACGGAAAGAATTAAAGAGTATTGAATGGTTCTACACCAGCGGTATATAGTATTCGATACCATTTCATTTCGTCTGTGCTTTCCTTAAGATCTATGATTTTAGAGGCATATTGTCACAACCCTAATGAGGACACGTGTTACCAACTCTGCCTAGTGACAATGACACTGTATGCCTAAACAGGTCGAACTGACGGGGGGTGGCAGGCAAATGGTGAAAAATACATCTATTAATAGTTACAGGGTGTCCGGAAGTTTTGGGCAATTGAAGGAAACTATTAAAGGACATGAAAAATATTATTAGCAATTTTGCATTACAAAAACCTTATTTGTTTACTTTCTTCATTTATAGATTCGATTTACGGATGTCGAGTAAAATTAATAAAATATGTTTGTTTTACATAATAAAAATAACTAAAATCCACCTTATTCAATTTTGAGATATATCATATCCCCAAAACATTATATATGAGATCACAGGATGGATATAATACCCTTTCCAAGATATGGATGAATTCAGGTACCTATTTTTCTCACCTTCGTTATTTCTCAAGATATGCTCGTAATGAGGCGGCTCTGGTACATTGATCATAGGATTATTCATTCACGTCATACTCTGCACCCTCTCAATTCATCCTCGCTTAAGTTCCTTTGAAGTCCTAAGATTGTTTGCACATCATAGGATACGGCAGGTTCTTTACCACCTAATAGGCTCAGTGGCTATGAATTTAAAGTTGCGAAAAAGCGCCATCTGTTAACTATGCTAATCTAGGTACTCCACTTCGAATTTCAGTTTCGAAAATATTTTAGTGAATGTTTAAAGTCAATTCGTACAAAATCTGTTCTCATATTTTTAAGAAAATGATTCTTTAAAGTCAAAATATACTTTTATTAACATATTCTATATATTGTTCATGGTTTTAAAAGGTAGAGTATAAGAGTATATAATAATATTGTAGAATGCATCAATTTGATTGTCTATTATTTATTAATGTAAAAGCTTACTTAGTTTATTCTATGAAACATTAAAAATCTGTTTAAATAGAATTTATCAATTTAATATATTAAATCTAAGCAACTCATTAAAAATTTCCATTTATTCATATGACTACGATTACGTCATTTTATAAACAATATATTCCATAAGTTTCATTTATATGAATATTATTACTTCATTATATAATTATATATACCACCTTCTCAAATATCAGATATTGATTCATTCCAAGAAAAACTAGGTACAAGAAATATGCATTAACCACCATGTTTTAGTTTGCTAATAAAAAGTGGCGGAGCATCGCCACCTTATTAAGGCAGATGCTAGGTAGCTCCTACCGATACCTTAAAAGGAATCTAAGAAGCTGGACTCTTCAGTTTGAAACCTTATCTGAACGGTGGTTTTTATGGCAAAAGGAACCTATTATTGGAGAGCAATCTATATTCCTTATATGTTAATTGCTATCCCATAAGGTGATATAGGAATGAAGTCATAGGTAGGACGGCTTAATTATCCGCTAACAGGACTTTTAGCGATAAACTTATCTGGCGTAATTAAAGCGTTGATCGCCTGGCGGTTTAAACGGTGGCATCTCGCTAGATTATGATAAGGTGTGGAAAATTATATTCCCATATTAAGTTAGGCTTATTATATGGCTATTTATTTCAATGTTTATCTGCCCCGCTGATTACTTAATATCATAATTACTATTCCTCGGATGAAGTTACATGTTCTGTTAGGATTAAGTTATTTAAAGATTTGAAGTGTTCGTGACTTATCTAAATATGTATTATATGAAGTCATTAATAAATACAGCGTATATTTATTATTATGTAATTTATTATGACGAGTATTATTTTTATGATAAAATAAATGAATGATTAGTCAACGTGAATAAATAATTAATTTATATGATAAATAGTTTTAACTTCAAATATTTCTCAAAGATAAATAGTTTTAACGTATATATATGTTTAGGTAGGACAATAGTACTTATCCCAGTGTAAATATATTTCCCAACACATAATGTAAAGTATGTATACATACATGCAATGGCTCCTCACTTCATTATAGTATGGAGATTCGAGGTGATTTATTTAATGTATTATTCTTTAACATTTGAATAAGATGGTAAAAAGCATGATTTGCATAGTAACAAAATAATAATTATGACGTGAAAAGACCATCACTTGTTTTGTGTTTAAATTGCTGTTATATACAACTTAATTAGGTAAAGTTATTGTTAACCCTTCACTGTGCACTTTATTTACAACTATTGGTGGTTGTTTTAACTCTTCACTGTGTACTTTATTTACAACTATTGGTGGTTGTTTTAACCCTTCACTGTGCACTTTATTTACAACTATTGGTGGTTGTTTTAACCCTTCACTGTGCACTTTATTTACAACTATTGGTGGTTGTTTTAACCCTTCACTGTGCACTTTATTTACAACTATTGATGGTTGTTTTAACTCTTCACTGTGCACTTTATTTACAACTATTGGTGGTTGTTATAACTCTTCATTGTGCTCTTTATTTACAACTATTGATGGTTGTTTTAACTCTTCACTGTGCACTTTATTTACAACTATTGATGGTTGTTTTAACTCTTCACTGTGCACTTTATTTACAACTATTGGTGGTTGTTTCAACTCTTCACTGTGCACTTTATTTACAACTATTGGTGGTTGTTTTAACTCTTCATTGTGCTCTTTATTTACAACTATTGGTGGTTGTTTTAACCCTACACTGTGCACTTTATTTACAACTATTGATGGTTGTTTTAACTCTTCACTGTTCACTTTATTTACAACTATTGGTGGTTGTTTTAACTCTTCACTGTGCACTTTATTTACAACTATTGGTGGTTGTTTTAACCCTTCACTGTGCACTTTATTTACAACTATTGATGGTTGTTTTAACTCTTCACTGTGCACTTTATTTACAACTATTGATGGTTGTTTTAACTCTTCACTGTGTACTTTATTTACAACTATTGGTGGTTGTTTTAACTCTTCACTGTGCACTTTATTTACAACTATTGGTGGTTGTTTTAACTCTTCACTGTACACTTTATTTACAACTATTGATGGTTGTTTTACCTCTTCACTGTGCACTTTATTTACAACTATTGGTGGTTGTTTTAACTCTTCACTGTGCACTTTATTTACAACTATTGGTGGTTGTTTTAACTCTTCACTGTGCTCTTTATTTACAACTATTGGTGGTTGTTTTAACTCTTCACTGTGCACTTTATTTACAACTATTGGTGGTTGTCTTAACTCTTCACTGTGCACTTTATTTACAACTATTGGTGGTTGTTTTAACTCTTCACTGTGCTCTTTATTTACAACTATTGGTGGTTGTTTTAACTCTTCACTGTGCACTTTATTTACAACTATTGGTGGTTGTTTTAACTCTTCACTGTGCACTTTATTTACAACTATTGGTGGTTGTTTTAACTCTTCACTGTGCACTTTATTTACCACTATTGGTAGTTGTTTTAACTCTTCACTGTCCACTTTATTTACAACTATTGGTGGTTGTTTTAACTATTGGTGGTTGTTTAATGTGATACAACCAAATCAATTTTAAACCATCAAAACTGACCTCAAACCTATAAAACATGAACATGTATTAGGTAGCATTGGCATTATGTTCAAAAATTAATTTCCAAATCTTCTAATCGAACACACTGTGATATTCCTAAAGCTCCTCTCCACTCTAAATTAAAGAAAATCTGGAATTGCTTTACATTTTTTTAGCTAAGGTTATATAACATTTATTAATAACAGTTAACAGAAAAGAAATCAATCAAGTATTCTGTTCACAATTAATTGTATAAGTTATATTCACATTCAACTTTCACTCTTTCTAAAATTCATTAGAAGAAAAAGTACGAATACTTATAGTAGGTATCCCTCGTATATACCTATTCAAATACAGTATTTTTTAAAATTAACAGTTCTCTAGATTGGAAAAATGTTATGATATATGAAATACTTAATTAGGTACTTGGATTCTTTATATGGATCCATTTTCTTCGAATCAGCTTTGTTATTGTTTTGAATTTGTTGGATCTAGTCAGGGTATTGGATAATTAGACTTTTTCTTTGCTTGAAAATTACATAGTATAATAAAACTACAGAACCAAATTTGAAATGGTTTGCAGTTTTATAATCAGTTACCTTAGTTCTAATGAATAGGGAAATAAAAAAACAGGGTGGAGGGGACCTTTTAACCCAATCAATATATCTTGTTAGATTTTTCTTATAGTTGAATGTAGATATGTGATGGTGAACAACCTATTAGTGTTCTCAGTGTTGTTTAACATGGTAGAGTAACAAGAACTGAAGAGTTTGTCATATATCACACCTATGAAGTCTTGTTTCTTGAAGTCGTACAACCTAATTAATTCAGTACGTACGTAGGCCCTGCAATAAATATTAAGTTGATGGGAGATTGGGCATGATATCTAGGGCTATACCCAGTTGAAAACTTACAATCACCAAATCGTTTACATTTTATTACCTTTGCAGAATGCGGGAAGGTCATATTTTCATCGGAATTTATTTATTTATTTATCATCTTGTTATTCGCTTAACTGAAAAAGTATTCAACCAAATTGCCTGAAATTTGGTGAAACGATTGGTCCATGTCCTGTGACCTGCTGATAGGATTTTGGGAGCAACCCGGTCAAAGGTCAAGGTCAAGGTCTTTTATAACTCAATAACTCAAAAAGTATTGTACCATATTGCATGAAACTTGGCGGGACGATTGGTTATTATCCAGTTAGTAGTTTCTTAACTTTTGGAAGAGAACGGGTCAAAGCGGACGCGAAAGCATGCGCTCTACCAAGTGCACATAATCTAGTTTCTTACATGACCGAAGATGTGAAACTGACCGATAATTCATAATTTATTCTCATCTTACTTGATCGTATATTTTATCGTAAAATAATTTAATTTGGGGATTTATTTAGTTGAAAATGTCTGACTGTAGATCTATAGACTATATATATATTATTAATTATGATAAATAACGATTGCACCATCGATTATAATTTATAATCATTGATTGAAATGATAATTTTTGACAATGTATTTAATGTGTCAATTTTTTTTATCAATCTAACTATGAAGTAAATTGTATATTTAAAACTTTAATTATTTGTAAAAAAAAATGTCATTTATTTTTTTAAATGTAGAAAATGAAAGAATATACGAAGTATTTACAATCTAAAACAAGTTAATATGATAACCGTCAATTTCTTTTATATATTTCATCAATTTCAATGACTATTTTTTGATGAAATAATAAATGAAAAATAAAATGGCATAAGTATTTTATTATTTGAACTCCATTATGAATATTATACATGATTCAATATTGAATAATTAAATTCGAATTAGAAATAAAGATCATTTGTTACGTGATGTTTTTTAACGTTTTTTCCATTTTATTCTCACTTTATATGGGCGGAATAAATTATTTTGCAGTCGGCGTCTGATTCCCAATTAGATACGATAGAAAATATCTAAATCTATTAATAGAATAATCGATATCTTGTGTAGATAAATACTAATTAAATATACAGGATATTGTTTTAATTGTATATCTTTACTTTAAAGTCCTAAATAAATTCATAAGCTACGTAAACTGACAGTTATTATAAATTTACAAACTTACCATGCATACGTGATAATTTCATTGTAATTTTACTAAAAACAAGTTTACTGAATATGTATTTAAATTTGATTTAAATATTATATATTAAATAATCAATTAATGTACATACATAATTAATTAAATTAGAAACTGCCAAATGTTTGTCCACACATCGCTTGTTTGCAGCAACAAAGTCATAAACACAATAACATGTATTTTAGAGTTATCTATATAGACATATAAATCATAAAATACTGATTATTTTGGTAAAAGTTCATAATTGTAACTCAAAAATGTACCGCTAGAGAGGCTAAATGTCCTAACGATATACCATTAAATGTACGTACATTACATGTACTAAAATGCCTCTCCTGAAAAATAGCTATTATGGAGTTATGACAGTGTTGTCGCTAACAAACGATATACCATATCAACCCATTACTAATAATAACGTCACTATGTATTACATAATCTTTACTATAGGTTAGGAATGCTAGCTAAAATAGTGAAGAGTGAATCTACTTAGAATTGTCAGTAAACATGGACCATTTCTGATTTACTCATCTATGTTGGTACAATGTTGTCAGCTACCTAATTAGCCTCAACACCTATAGTTATGTCGCCTTTAAGAAGCTATCTCCCTAGTTATCCTAAACACCTAGTTATGTCGCCTTTAAGAAGCTAACTCCCTAGTTATCCTCAACACCTAGTTATGTTGCCTGCAAGAAGCTATCTTCCTAGTTATCCTCAACACCTAGCACCTAGTTATGTTACCTGTAAGAACCTATCTCCCTAGTTATCCTTACCACCTAGTTATGTTGTTTTTAAGAAGCTGACTCCCTAGCTACCTAGTTACAACGCAGGCAGCTCACTTGGCTGCTCCAGATTCAGCTAAAATGCATTGATATGCCTGGGCAGAGTATAATTATCCTAAATAGTCACTAGTTGGTGCCCAGTGCCCTGGTTTTGGCATACTATAGCTAGTGTCTAAAGCAGTTGCTAGTTTGAAAGCCACGGGGCGTTGGCTGTTCTATGGGGCGTAGTTGAACTTATAATGTCAGCCAGCCGTACGGCCGCTAGTACAACTTCGTAGCTATCGCCTCGGCTACACTAAATGTAGATAATGTAAATACACTCTGTTTTAATCTAACTAAATGTAAATAATATAACTGTTTGGGCAAATGTATATTCACAATAGACTTAAATCAGTTCCGGATATTACTTTCATTTAATCAATATCTAATTTTCAAATTTCAGCTCATAGCTTACCTCATCGATATTTGTTTTCTCAATATATTTTAATTTTAAATTTATTAATTACTAATTAAACAGGTGGATCAGACTCACCATCTTAGCATAGAAAAATGGGATATTTTTTAAATTCTTATTATAAGAATTATATAATTATTGCTTTTAAAATATATATTTCAATTCAATTACCATCCAATACTATTTTTTTTTAAATTATCATTATAAAAAAATAATTAAAATCATCTTAGGTAGTAGGTACTGTCACAATAGAGTTATAATAAATAATTTCAAAGACCTCTTATACAATCATTTTATACGTCCAATTCCAGGCAAGACAGTAGAAGCTCAATAATTTGTGTACCTATAGTTTCGTAATATATTTTTGTATAGAATGAGTCATTTTAAAACACGATGATGACAAAAAATAAAATAAAAAAAGCGTCCTCTGGCGCCACCCAAAACTGGTCAGAATCACTACTTGTAACTCAACTATACAAGTGTGTACTAAAAACACACTTCTCTTCTTTTGACACACTTCAGTGCTATTTTTAACACACAAAAATCTACACAATAGCAATTCTGTTTGATATGTACAACTTAAAGGTCCACTCCATGCTAAACTTGAATTTATCTGGGGATGTCTTTAAATTTGTAGAGATAAAGTTATATAAGATGTCACAGTTAACAGAGAGGAAATTAATTAATTCACTTCGTAATTAATTATATACTCACACTCAAATATTCACTGTCCGACTTTCTAATAAATTGAAATCATTAAATAGAAGAAAAAGAAAGGAATACCGATTTTCTCTTCGTATTGTAGTATTTTTAATGGAAATTACAGGTATTTAGGTACTTTTTCAGGTACCTAATGTGTAGGTATAGAAAGCCATTTTTGATATATTCAACAATCTTGTTTTTGTTTTGAATAAGTCTTAAGGCTATACTGACTTAAAATAGCCTTAAGGCCGTACACACGTAGGGTTTTTTAAGTCTTTCCACCAGACTTTTTGCTAAGCTCCTCCTACTTTTTCCACGAGAATATAAGAAAAAACGATGTAATTGTTATTTATTTTATTTGGTATCCATGATACCTGCAGTCTCATTCTCCTGCAGTCTGAAATATATAATATTATATCGTTTTTTCTTATATTCTCGTGGAAAAAGTAGGAGGAGCTTAGCAAAAAGTCTGGTGGAAAGACTTAAAAAACTATGTGTTTAGACATTCTTTTCCTTTACTTAGTGCAAAACTACTCAACTAACACATTTATTAAACTGTGTCGTTTGGACGCACTACAACACACCTATGGTGTGTAGATTGGTGTATCTGCACACCCTAGTGATTAGATTGGTGTATCTGCACATCCTAGTGTGTAGATTGGTGTATCTGCACACCCGAGTGAGTAGATTGGTTTATCTGCACGCCCTAGTGTGTAGATTGGTGTATCTACACACCCTAGTGAGTAGATTGGTGTATCTACACACTTTAGTGAGTAGATTGCTGTAACTACACACCCTAGTGTGTAGATTGGTGTATCTACACACTTTAGTGAGTAGATTGGTGTGTCTACACACCCTAGTGAGTAGATTGCTGTATCTACACACCCTAGTGTGTAGATTGGTGTATCTACACATCCTAGTGAGTAGATTGCTGTATCTACACACCCTAGTGTGTAGATTGGTGTATCTACACACCCTAGTGTGTAGATTGGTGTATCTACACACTTTAGTGAGTAGATTGGTCTATCTACACACTCTAGTGTGTAGATTGGTGTATCTACACACCCTAGTGTGTAGATTGGTGTATCTACACACCCTAGTGTGTAGATTGGTGTATCTACACACTCGGGTGTGTAGATTGGTGTATCTACACACCCTAGTGTGTAGATTGGTGTATCTACATACCCGAGTGAGTAGATTGGTGTATCTACACACCCTAGTGTGTAGATTGGTGTATCCACATACCCGAGTGAGTAGATTGGTGTATCTACACACCTTAGTGTGTAGATTGGTGTATCTACACACTCTAGTGTGTAGATTGGTGTATCTACATACCCGAGTGAGTAGATTGGTGTATCTACACACCTTAGTGTGTAGATTGGTGTATCTACACACCCTAGTGTGTAGATTGGTGTATCTACATACCCGAGTGAGTAGATTGGTGTATCTACACACCTTAGTGTGTAGATTGGTGTATCTACACACTCTAGTGTGTAGATTGGTGTATCTACATACCCGAGTGAGTAGATTGGTGTATCTACACACCTTAGTGTGTAGATTGGTGTATCTACACACCCTAGTGTGTAGATTGGTGTATCTACATACCCGAGTGAGTAGATTGGTGTATCTACACACCTTAGTGTGTAGATTGGTGTATCTACACACCCTAGTAAGTACACACACCTCATCAGTTACCAGCGGCATATTTCACGCGCATCGTGACGTCTTATCGGCGAAAGGTGAGAATTAAATCCGTTACGACAGAGTGGCGTTAAATTTCCGTGTTAGTGTGTACCTTTGTACGTTACTCTTACGGCGTGAAAGATCTGCTACGGAGAACTAATAAAACAAACACTATGTAGGGTAAGTTGCGAGTTATTGGACAGTTACACATCTTCGGGCATATAAGAAAAAAATATATATGTTATATGATAATCATTAGGTTTTTTCCGCTATATGACCGAAAATGTGGTACTGACCGATAATTCGTAACTTGCCCTATCTACAGGTATATGTATATGGAACCATAGATACGATATCGAAGAGATAGAGAGATATTTATATATATATATATATTTTACAAAACAATATACCTTATTTCACAATTTGTGTCTACTAATAACAATTTTGTTATTAATAACATTAGAGCTATAATATAAAATCGACTATAGGTATTAATATTTTAGTGATATTCATATATTCATAAATAAATTCTTCTTTCCTACTTTCAATTAATGTAAGTTTAAATATTTTGATATAATTTTTCTTTTCAGGTAATCAGGTAAATTATTAATATTTATTAAAATCAAATTCGTATCACGAATTCATTTAAATTATTGTAAAAAATATAAAGATGAAAATGAATAAATTATAATAAACTTTTATTGTAAATTTTTCTGTTATGTACATTTTAAATATAAACATATGTTGAATTAAGGTATACAGGGTGACCCACCGAAAAGTGTACCCTAGTTTGAATTAATGTAAATAGCGTGTACACACGTACAATCTTAAGCAATGACGGTGGTAGAATGGATTTAAAAAAAAAAATTCACATTCATTTCAACTCATTTTTTAACTACTTATAAATACGATATTTATATTAATTATAAGTTGGGTAGACTTTTTGTGGGTCACCCTGTATAGTTAGGGATGCATATAACTTTAATAATAGAATAAACTGAACTTTTTTCCAATCTACCGACAAAGCATGTTCAACAAAGTGAAACCTATGAACACTACTAACTATATCGACTACTAAATAACTATATTGACTATTAGTTAACTATATCGACTACTAAATAACTACATTGACTATTAGTTAACTATATTGACTATTAAATAACTCTATTGGCAATTAATTAACAAAATACTCCATAGAATAAGGGCAATTATGCTACACTACAATGTAAATTGTATGTTTGTGCCCCAGTTAATGATGGCAATTAAAATACCTTACAATTCAATTATAGACAAATAATTAGGGCCATAAATATGCATAAAAACGGTAGGAAATGAAGAAAGAATGTATAAGTGTACATAAAATATGTATTGATATGTGTAAAATATGTATAAATATATATAAAGCATACATAAATCTCTGTAATGAGTATGAATGTAGGATTCTATAATTTTTATCCTTTAATGTTGTTGAGATTTAGTGTTCTGAGTTTTTTAGTGTTAATAACCATAGCTTTGGTATATAATCTTCAGTGACGGTGCAGTGGTTCTTATAGTATTTTTCTCGTGCACCCCTTGCTTTTCTCTGGCACCCCCTGAGCATTGTGTTGCATTGAAATAGATTGAAGACCCGGGTTTCCAGAACGGGAAACCCTGTTCTATAGAGTGTAATCTCAAGTTTTGGAATACTCACCTATATATCATATATGTACATGCCCTTATTTGCTAAATAGGGTCTCTCCTATTTGTGACAATAAAAATAAAGCTGGTTACTTCACACTTTCATTTACTGTGTAATTGATAGACAGTAGGTAGGTAAATCAGATACTAATGTACGGAAAAAGAGAAATAATCAATTGAATATTGGAGGGGTTAATTTGCAGATCATCCCATTTAAATTTGAAAGTCTAGAGTCTAAAAACACAAGAAGTGGTACATAACAGTTCTCTGGAACTATTACTACCTACATGTGTTCCTTTGTTTATAGTGTAAACAGTAAAATCGTTCCACACGATTGTTTAAAAGCATCTTCAGCTAAAAGTGAGCCAAAAGACAATCCAGGGGCATTGATAGAGCTGTTCTTCGCAGCTAAGTACAGTAACTCTATCGGTATTGGTAGAAGCAGCGGTAGCGACTTGAAAACGACAACATTGCGGTAAACTGAACCGCAACAGAGTGTTAGTCAAATAGAGAGGTACACACCGTCAAGAGACAGTTAGTGATTTGGCTAAAATAGTCAAGAAACGGTCAATGACGAGTCAGTCAAGAAATTGGCAATGACTAGTCAGTCAAGAAATAGTCAATGATTTGACTAGGAACAGTCAAGCAGGAGATGGATAAATAGATCATTTTCAGTTTAAAATTACTTCACAATATTACTTTCATAAGTTCTAATTACCTTTGCAGAATGCGGGAAGATCATATTTTCATCGGCATTTATTTATTTATTTATTTATCATTTTGTTATTCGGCTAACTGAAAAAGTGTGTAACCAAATTACCTGAAATTTGGTGAAACGATTGGACAATGTCCAGGAACCATCTGGTAGAATTTTGGGAGCGATAAAAAAGCTAGTCTTCCACCATTGTGACCGATAGAGACAAAATATATACTTTTAGTTTTTATCAGCAAATTGGCATCTGAAAACCTTATCGATTGGATCATTTAAGTTGCTACGTAACTAAAAACGTGACATTCTAAAAACAATATAACCTGAGGAGAAAATTTCATGCGGCGAAAATTCCTTCGGCGAATTTCCTTCAGCGAAAATTCGTAATACTAAAATTTGCATAATTAACATTTTCCCGGACCGTTAAATGAAATGGAAAAATAATATATTTTGATATAAAGTATAATATAAGTTTCATATCAACTTCTTGAATAAGTTATTTAATTCTCAATTAACATCAAATTTAGAGTCTCATTCCCCTGCAGTCTCACTCCCCTGCAGTCTCATTCCCCTGCAGTCTCATTCCCCGGCAGTCTCATTCTCCTGCAGTCTCATTCCCCTGCAGTCTCATTCCCCTGCAGTCTCATTCCCCTGCAGTCTCATTCCCCTGCAGTCTCACTCCCCTGCAGTCTCACTCCCCTGCAGTCTCATTCCCCTGCAGTCTCATTCCCCTGCAGTCTCATTCTCCTGCAGTCTCACTCCCCTGCAGTCTCATTCCCCTGCAGTCTCACTCCCCTGCAGTCTCATTCCCCTGCAGTCTCATTCCCCGGCAGTCTCATTCTCCTGCAGTCTCATTCCCCTGCAGTCTCATTCCCCTGCAGTCTCACTCCCCTGCAGTCTCACTCCCCTGCAGTCTCATTCTCCTGCAGTCTCATTCCCCTGCAGTCTCATTCCCCTGCAGTCTCATTCCCCTGCAGTCTCATTCCCCTGCAGTCTCATTCCCCTGCAGTCTCATTCCCCTGCAGTCTCACTCCCCTGCAGTCTCATTCCCCTGCAGTCTCATTCCCCTGCAGTCTCATTCCCCGGCAGTCTCATTCTCCTGCAGTCTCATTCCCCTGCAGTCTCATTCCCCGGCAGTCTCATTCTCCTGCAGTCTCATTCCCCTGCAGTCTCACTCCCTTGCAGTCTCACTCCCCTGCAGTCTCACATGCAGTTTCAGTTGACATGTCAGTCTGCCTATAGACTCTCCTGAAAATAGCTGTGTTTGTTTCTACTGATAAGGGGTAAAGCCTATTTGCTTTACCTTTTCCAGACCTGATAATGATAGTGTATAAGATGTTTACGATATCCATCACAACCTTATATACTTCTTCCTATAAAATCAGCTTAAATCAATAATATCGAACAACTTTATTGTCTATATTCATTTATGGAGTTGGGTACAAAATTGTTTTAATTTACCGTACAATCTGTGACAATTTTATTTACCAAACATACGTAAAATATTTCAGATTGTTCATACTTTACTTTCTGGTAGTCCGCAACTAGTAAGGTACCTACCTACCTACCTACTCTGTGGAATCTATAGCTCCATATTGGCAGAATTCATTGTAAACAGCAGTAACTTTGTGTGCGCTACGTCTGGCATTTGCGCACACTGTACGACAATTGATTTTGTGTACCGTGGTTGTTTGCGCAAACAGAAACTGAAGTGTGAATGTTCTGTCTCTCAATCATGGAATTTGATTTGGTTTTACATTTGGTGAGTTAGCGACTTTTGGAGGACTGGGTAGTATGTGTGTACCGTGCTGGAGAAATTATATCCCGTACTTCGTCTGTTATTGTCCATTACGGTAAATATGGATGGTATTTTATCGTAAAATATCATAGTTACAGGCACTATCGTCGGTATTAATTGTCGGGAAATAGATAGTGTATGAGTGTTTTGGTTTGGTTTGATCCTAGCAGATAGATGATCTTTTTCTTCATGATCGATTAAATTCTCCGATCAGAAGATCGTATTGGATGGATCAATTAAGAACAAAGTATTCGATAAGTCTTTGTAACATTATTGAATATCTCTAAAACTATAAACAAAATTAGCTTTACAATAACTTATATAATTTATCTTTAAAATGGTACTATCTTACTACCAATGATAGCAGATATGAGGACTAGAAATGTCACCAACACTTCTCAAACACAATTTATTTTATTTCATATTTAAATTAGTTAATTGTCTGATTATTGATGGAAAAGATTCAAACTCAAGGAAAAATAAATAACAAGAATATTAATGATATTTTCATTTGGTTTTAAGTGTATTTAAATCAGATTTTTTCTTTCGTTTCATTTACTGAAATATGTCTATAACAAAATCTATAAAGACCAAATTCCTTTTTATTTAGCAAATCATGTTTACTATCATTTTATAAATAAAAGCTCCACCCACACACTAATAGTAACACTATTAAAGTAATGCAAATTTATTACATCAATTACTTTAGTTTCAATATAGCATTTTAATTTATATCAATGGATTGACATAAAATTCTACCATGAAATAAATACACACGATGGGTAAATTATTTGAATTAGAAAAGCATGTAGATAATTTATATACATTTATATATATTTCTGATGCTACAAAAGGGTTGGAAATTTCTTGGTATATTTACTTTAATAATCATATTATTAAAGGATATCATATTTTTAAAAATGATTAAAAAGAGTATTGGATAAAGGTCACTATATCAGATACGAATTAAACACTGGTCGAAAATTTACATGGTTATTATTTAGAAAAATATATAATATTTTGATGCTTTTTAAATTTTTTTAAATATTTGTCCAATTTCTTCAGTTTAAAGTGACATTTTTAAATTTTTCTGTCAAGCAACAAAATATCAAATCGACTTATTATATAAGTTATACAGAATTGGTAAATGATCATTTTCTCCGTTTAGCAAATCATTGTTAGTTTACACAAAGTTGATAGTTTTGCGTTATTTGTTCGGTACAACATTGATATGATGATGTTACTATCAGTTGTTTCAATTCAGAGCTACAAAAAGACAGTGTGTGAGTGTACCTACTCCATACGAGTGAGAATTGAGTGACAAACATTGATGTGTATCTTGTTTATATTCTTTTCACATCATTCTACATAAGAATGTATAAACAAGCCATTGATTTGTTGAAGAAATATTGATATGGAATTCACCATCTTGTTAGGAGACGAAGAGTTGAAGTGAAATAACTTTTAGAAAAAGATTTCCATAGATTATTCCGTTACTTTGCGAATAAAATTATAGGTAAATTCACGAGTAAAATTATAGGTATATTTGTACCTATAATTTTATAAAGATTAGTTGTACCTAATCTTTGCACAGTTGAAAACAAAGATGGCCGCTCATTCTTCAAACCTCCGAATAAAGTCTCCACATCTTATTTAATTCCTTAAAAAAAACCTATCTAGGGTAACGAATGTACTAATGTAACTCAAATTTAATGTTCTGAATGATATATACAGTAGCGAGCATAAGTTAAGGGACAGTAAAAAAAGTTCAACATTTTCGTTTATTGCAAAAGAACTAGACAACGAAAATACGTGAAACTTAACAACAATAAAGGTACACATACTGTGGGTATGTGGTAGAAATATTAGCAAAATCAAACAAATATTTACCAAAATATTTAACTATTGCCATCAGAGGACGAAAAAGACACCAAGCAAAAGTTAAGGGACAGTTATTAATAAACGAGTATAAACTGAATAATCTTTGAAAGACTGTTTCAATATATTAAATTGTTACTAAGGGTCATCAAATTATTGGAACAAAGCTATCGCCGCCATTACACCTGCTACACAGAAAAAAGTATCTCTCTGTGAAAAACCCCTATTTTTGACCATCACAAGGATGAAAAGTCACTTTCTGAAATTGCAAGCATCATATAAAGATCTAAGAGTGTTGTGCATCACAATGTTAATCCTTCTTAAAGAGTGTGCTTCAATTATTACAAAACGAGAATCAGGAAGACTATCAAAAACTACCCCCAGAAAGGATCGTGCCAGGGTGAGACTGTGCATGAAGGACTGTTTCAAGAGTACTGCATGTATTTTTCGAAAATGAGTGAAACGCATAATCTCAATGTGTCCAGATTCAAAGTTAATAGAAGTTGGAACAGAGTAGGATTAAAAGCCTGGATGCTGTATCGAAGCCTATGATATCGAAAAAGAACCAAACTGTTAGACTGTAGTTTGCCAAGGAGCATGTCGTTTTGTCGAAGGAGCAGTGGTCCATGGTTGATTTCAGCGACGAATCTGTGATCGGAAGTAACAGCAGAAAGCACGTTCGAGGTAATGTCGGTGAAGACCTATACCTCGAGTTCGTTAAGCAAACTGTGAAACTTAAAGACGACAGCATGATGGTCTGGGGCATCATCTCTGCAGCGGGAACAGGCCCCATTGTTCGAGTGCATAGAGTGGTCAATGCTGCAGTGTATACGCAACTTCTCATCCACCATTGCATTCCATATTCGCAATCATTTGATACTCAACCACGCATTTTGATGCAAGAAAATTCTCCTTCTCACACGTCTAAATCTGTGAAAGCATACATAGAAAGTAAATGAGTTTCTCTTATAAGCTGGTCTGCTCAGAGCCCCGAATTGAACCCAATTGAAAACATTTGGAAGGTAATTGGTGATGGTGCTCAAGAACGCAATCCCAAAAAATTAGGATTAACTGAGGTGAATATTTGTTCCATTTTGCTAATATTTCTAGCAAACACTCTCAGTATGTGTATCTTTATTGTTGTTAAGTTTCGCGTATTTTCGTTGACTAGTTTCTTTGCAATAAACAAAAATGTTGAACTTTTTTCACTGTCCCTTAACTTACGCTCGCTACTGTACGTAGTTCCAATTTGGCGACAGGGTGACACGTAGCAATTTTTAAGTCTTTCCACCAGACTTTTTGCTAAGCTCCTCCTACTTTTTCCACGAGAATATAAGAAAAAACGATATAATTAATATTTGTATCTATGATACCTGCAGGTATCATGGATACCAATTAAAATAAATAACACTTACATCATTTTTTCTTATATTCTCGTGGAAAAGTAGGAGGAGCTTAGCAATAAGTCTGGTGGAAAGACTTTTAAAAAACCCTACGTGTGTACGGCCTTAAGGCTATTTTAAGTCAGTCATCACAATGTAGTGCAGTTAAGTTTGGTCCTCAGAAGAGAGTATTTGCAAAATATTTGCACAGATGACAGCAGAAGAGTGGCTGTGTATGTACCATAATGCATTGGCTTGTAGCTGTTACTGTTAGAAAGGGAAGTACTGTTTGCAACAGTAGATAAGATGTGTGTCTCTTTGCCTGTTGTCAAGTGTGTGCTAACAGACAGATAATAGGGTTTATGGGGATTTAGATTTAACAGTGAAAGGTACTTTGTGAAGGCAATATGTTGCTATTTGTTAACGTTTTGAATGTTGCGAAGAAGTATTTAGTAATTTAATTCAAACAGAAAATGAACGTGTTTACTGTATTGAGAGAATGAGTTTTGATGAATTAAATAGTGAACCTCGTTCAATATGGAGAAATTTTTTTTGGATATTCGAAATAAGTTTTACAATTGAAATTGAGTTGACATATAAATCTCAGTACTGATTATATATAATAATGCATTCAAGAGATTACTTTTCAATGTTAATCCTTGGATTATATCCCATTCTTTAAATAATATAGAATTCTTTATTACGTTTTTTTTTCATAGTATTCTGCAAAAAGTGAAGTGATTGTACCTAATCGATGATAGTAAGAACATCTATCTACGACAATAAATGATTAGTCGAAAATACAATGGTAATTTATCATTAATTTAAAACACTTTTAGTCTATCCTCTTTCGTCGGACATTCCTGAGAATAATGTCTTTATTATGATATTTTACGATAAAATACCATCAATATTTACCGTAATGGACAATAACAGACTGCCCAGCATGATGTTTTAGGTTTGGTTTTTATTAGACGTTTGTGTGTATTTTTCATTCTGATTTCAGTATTGTTATCCATTTGGCTCAATCTGGTCAGGACTTTTTGCTATAGCATTTTAAAAGTGTTTTAATTATATGTGTTTATTACATATGATATATGTTCCAAAATGTGTTTTACAGGCACGTATTTGGCCTATGGGTTCTGGATACATTTCTTAAAATGTATTTTGTAAAAATATATTGACATCGTATATATTATTTTTCCTCCAATTGCAATGTGACCTGATTCAACAAAATGAATATCATTTAAGAACCAGTACTCAAAATACATCAAGAATCAGCCATCAAGCACTTTACCTCATGACTAACAATTTCAAAAACAGTTCAGTGTTATAAGTTTTCCGCTTGGAATACCTACGGTATATAGGCTAAGTAATGCAGACCTGATCTTCATAAGTCATGCATGTTATGTGAATCACTTGGGAACCTAGTGATCAGTCTCAGAAGATCAAAGGTGTGATCAGTCAAAGATGTGATCAATCAAAGATGGTTGTCAAATCAATTGGGCTGATGCAGGCGGTCTTACAGAACACGAATCCCTGAACAACATTTCAAAGGTCTGTCTTAATTGAATAACTAAATCTAGGTAACTCATTACACTATTTACATATTCATTTACTTATTAGCTTAAAAAACAGTTATTATATCAGAGGAGCTATAGAATTATAATTATCATTCTATATATCTATTAATTGGAATATTGGTCATGAATCATGTAAGTTCTGAACTGTCGGTCGGTTATTTTAGTTATTATGTTTGTTTTCTTACGTGTCCGAAAATGTGGAACAGTACGATATCTCGGAACTTAGTCTAAAACTCTAAACACAATAATATCAGAAAATTTTCATATAAAATTAACTACAAATTAAATTACTTCAAATAATGTATCTATAACTAAAAAACCTTTAAAATGGTATCTTTCAAATGTTGGACATTTTCAGACCGACAAACTGCACGTTTTCAACCTAGTTCATGTTAGTGACCGCTAGAGGGCGCTGTGGCTCATTTATTATCATACCTTGACGCTTTTGTTTGTTGACTTTGTGTTTCATTTTGAATTGACAGCACGACAGAACGCGAACAGCCAACAACTAATGAATTGGCGTCTTGTTTTGTCCGAGTGACTGACTTTTTCTTCGAATTCCTCCCTATCAATTATGACTGGGAAAATAACAAATAGGCAATGATTTAATATCTCACAAAGTGCTTTAAAAAAGATTGTTAGTTGTTATTATTTTATGTTAATAAGACTGTAAGATATTGATTGATTCATATATAAATTGAAAACAATATTTTTATGTATACTGATATTTAAACACTAAATATAGTTAAAAAATATTATAATAAATTATTTATTAAGTTTTAATTTTTTTTATAGGAAGAGTATAAGTATTTTATTCCTAAACTAAAAATTCTTAGCAAAGTAGGGCTAGTGACGTTATTCCGACCGTTACACAATTTCGTACATTAGTTACTTATAATATAAATATACTGACAGTTTGGTAGAACGTGTCACAGTGAGTGTTCACTTTAATTGTTTTAACACTTATCTTAATAAAGAAACAGTTTTTACACGAATTAACCAGTGAATGTGGTGTACGGGAATACGTAACTGTACGGGAATGCGTAACTGTACGGGAATACGTAACTGTACGGGAATACGTAACTGTACGGGAATACGTAACTGTACGGGAATACGTAACTGTACGGGAATACGTAACTGTGCGGAAATAATTAAGTAACTGCACGGGAATACATAACTGTACGGGAATACGTAACTGTAAGGGAATACATAACTGTACGGGAATACGTAACTGTAAGGGAATACGTAACTGTACGGGAATACGTAACTGTGCGGGAATACGTAACTGTACGGGAATACGTAACTGTACGCAAATACGTAACTGTACGGGAATACGTAACTGTACGGGAGTACGTAACTGTACGGGAATACGTAACTGTACGCGAATACGTAACTGTACGGTAATACGTAACTGTACGGGAATACGTAACTGTACGGGAATACGTAACTGTACGGGAATACGTAACTGTACAAGATTACGTAACTGTACGCGAATACGTAACT
The DNA here is from genome assembly GCA_947561585.1 of Caprella mutica. NCBI lineage: Eukaryota > Metazoa > Arthropoda > Malacostraca > Amphipoda > Caprellidae > Caprella > Caprella mutica. The sequence continues at coordinate 27,889 of CANNZV010004646.1, forward strand.
GTACGCGAATACGTAACTGTACGGGAATACGTAACTGTACGGGAGTACGTAACTGTACGGGAATACGTAACTGTACGGGAATACGTAAATGTACGGGAATACGTAGCTGTACGGGAATACGTAACTGCACGGGAATACGTAACTGCACGGGAATACGTAACTGTACGGGAATACGTAACTGTACGCGAATACGTAACTGTACGGGAATACGTAACTGCACGGGAATACGTAACTGTACGGGAATACGTAACTGCACGCGAATACGTAACTGTACGGGAATACGTAACTGTACGGGAGTACGTAACTGTACGGGAATACGTAACTGTACGGGAATACGTAAATGTACGGGAATACGTAACCGTACAGGAATAGGTAACTGTACGGGAATACGTTACTGTACGGGAATACGTTACTGTACGGGAATACGTAACTTACGTACCTAATTATGATTGTGAAGTAAAATTTAAAAAAAATATCTCTAAAACTGAGTGTTGATATATAGCTGTAATAAAGCAATAGATATAATTCAAAATTACTGCGTACCATCACATCTAGATTATGTTTGCTCTCTATGAGATCACACAGAGTATCTGACAAGCAATCTAGCTTGGGCAATGCCTTCGTGGACAAGGGATGCGAAGGACTTGGCCTGATCATGACTAAAATATATTGGAACAAGGCCTGGCTAAAAAAACAGGGACTGACCATATCTAGAAAGATTTAAAATTTTGTTAAAAAGCCCACCAATTTCCAGGGTGTACCGCCAAATTGTAAAAGTTATAGATTAAATCTGGAAATTTCCTCATGTTGATTTTAATCAAATATCTGAATTAATAGAATAATAAAGAAATTAAAGGGTATAGAAATGTAGTAAAATGTTGCCATACCTATGTAAAATCATTCATAAATATGACATTATGACAGTATATCATATGTATGCCAGCAGTATAAGTATATAAAGGTATGAGAGTATATGCATGATACTCTAAATATAAATAGGTATGACTGTTTAATCATCCTAGTACCTACGGGAGGTTCAGAGTACCATCACACACTTTAGTACCAGATGTCCACCCTCTGGTATGATTACTATTGTACTGGTATTAACTATTACCTTCTAGCAAATCCAATGTCAATTGTAGTGTGAATTGTAGCGTTTTTCATGTCCGTCACACCTTTTGTCACGTTTGTTTAAAAATAATGAATTAGTATATCCCATTTGACGCCTTTTTTTATTCCAGTGAAAAATTATAATCGATGATAAATAGATTATCTTTCAACTGCAAAAAAAGATTCGATGAAAGAAAAATCCAATCGTTATTATAAATTTAAAACACTTTTAAAGGCCGTACACACGTAGGGTTTTTTCAGTCTTTCCACCAGACTTTTTGCTAAGCTCCTCCTACTTTTTTGAACGAGAATATAAGAAAAAACGATATAATAATTATTTATTTCAGTTGGTATCCATGATACCTGCAGGTATCATGGATACCAACTGAAATAAATAACAATTACATCGTTTTTTCTTATATTCTCGTTCAAAAAAGTAGGAGGAGCTTAGCAAAAAGTCTGGTGGAAAGACTGAAAAAACCCTACGTGTGTACGGCCCTATAGTCTATCGTCTTTCGTCGGACATTCCCAACAGAGAATCCTGACGATAATGTATGAAATTGTGATCAATAATTTTTACATATTTTATCTCACTAATTATTTCAGAAAAAAGTAATGTACGAACTTACCTACGTAATGCTATCGAGAGGTTTCTATAAATTCATACATTTTACAAACTGACTACTCTTTAACACAAGAACATAAAACATCTATCTTATCATGTATATAGTTTATTAAAATAAATATAATTGCATTTTCTATTTTTAATACCCCTTTCAAGAATTTAAACCAATAAGACTTAATAGATAGAAAATGAATGCATATTAACGTGTTCCGCCTTTATTTGGTTACATATTTCAATATGCTTTTTTTCAGTAAGTTTATCCCTGTACCCATATTAGCTCATCTTCCCCTAGTTTACTAATGGCCCCTCCTTAACATTCTAATTAGTGAACACTAAACCAAAGCGCCATTATCTGACTGATTGGCAGCAGCGGATTGTATTGAAGTCGTCTCTTATCATTTAATCCCGTGAACCCCCTTTTATTAAACCCCTTCCTCAGGCCCCTTTTACACAGGCAATTTTTTCATGCCGCAGCAAAGAGAATGGTGCATGCAAAAGCGCTACGACTGATTTAACGTATGGATTTTGTATAGATAGATTGAGCGTTTTATCATTCTGTATTTTTGATGAAAAAATTCCAATGTGAAATAAGCATTAGGGACGATTTCCTCCCCCCCCCCCTAGGAATGATCCAACCCCCAAGGAATGACCCCCCTCCTAGGGATGATTCACCCCCATATAGATTCCATGTCCTATATGGTCACACTCACTTCCACATCCTTATGGAGAAAAGGAAAAAAACAGCTGCACTGGAACCCTGTCGTGATCGATTGGTCGACTGGTGCCGCTACCATGCGGTCGAAACGTGTGTCGAGAAATGACTCATACCTCTTCACTGTGGTCGAAACGTGTTCCATATTTTGCAGTCGACTCATTCGCTACCATGTGGTCGGAATTAAAGTGTGTCGAGTGGTCGACTAATTTGGCTACCATATGTGGTTGAACCATACGTCATTTAAAAATTAAATTTTACGCATTAAAACCTAAATTTTGATGACAAATTGAAAAATGTATATATGGGACACTATTATAATGTAAATCATTTCCTTCGAAATTACACAATATTGTTTTGGTATATTGGAGAATATTCTCAATGAGAGTACTTAATTTGCCTTACATTTAATCTAAAATAATAGTATATTCATATATCAAGAGCCAATATTTTTATCTATATACTGTATGTGAAGTATACACGGTAAATCTCTAAAACTATTAATAACAAACCATTAGCATTACTAAAACTTATATAATTTATTTTTAAAATGGTACCATCTTAGGTAAATCCCTAGGAACCTGGTAAATTGTACAGTTCCTATAGTTAGCATCAGCATATAGAAAGTTGTTGTTAAGGTCCACACGCTACGTTTTCCACAACCTTTTGTCTGCACACTTCAAAACGTTGAAGATAAAACGTTGTGTGCAGACTTGAAAATTGCACAGTTTTGACTCCAGCGCAAGACTATACAGTACAGTTACAGCGATAACTCAGCTAGGAGACCATAGATATCCGTGAACTGTGCGGAAAAGTCGGAACGTGTAGACGGTAGCGGCGCCGTGTTCTGTTTTATTTTGTTACTCATTTTTAGCCTTACTCATTTTACCACTTTGAACGTCGAGTATTTCTGAGATGTTCCTATCTTTTTTTCTTAACGCAACATATCAGAATTGACGAAAGAGTTACCTCCTTCTTGACGATGTTAACAAAACTGAGCGAAACTGGTGCAAATTCTGTCTTAGGGGTCTCCCTCAAATCTGAACAAAAAAAAATTGTATAAAATGATGTCTTATAGTCTTCCGAATTACGTGTTAAAATATTACAGCTGAAAATAATCTAGAAGTGAAAAGATTTACAATTTTGTAAATTATACCTGTCAGGTTTTCCAAAAGACCTGTCAGCACAGGTATTGAGGGTTTATTTGGATGTCACATCAAATGCTTTGTTGACTAGATGCACAACACACCCAAAAGAGTCTCGACGCTAATTTATGAAACCAGAATTATTTCAGTTAGACAATTCTTTTCCCAAAAATTTCAGTGAATTGGCGCTCCTGAAAAGTACATTTTTTCGACTTCAAAAGGCATCAACTCCTACAGTTTTTGAGCTAGAGACATGGGGTTTGTTTCTGTTTCTTCATACATGAGTTTTCTTCATAAATGAACAGATAGGTTTTTTCAATTATCTTAATGTATGAGGAGATATAATGAGATATAAATATGAAAGAAAATCAATGTTTTGATTTTTTAAAAACTCTTTTAGAAATTTTCTGAGAAGAAATTAAAAAAAAGCTCTGTAACTTTGTAGACAACTAAATTTTGAACAAGATAAAACCAACATCATGTATCTAGCTCAAAAATTGTATGAGTTGATGCCTTTTGAAAGTAACCACTATTTGAGGGTTTTTTGGGGTGGGGGTGAAGAGGGCAAAGACGAAAAAAAAAATTCTAAATAAAAAATACCTCATTTGAGTAGTCGCATCAACCCTGAAAATTTCAAATTTGTACATTAATTAATAAACATTATTTTATTTAAAGGAGACGGGATCCCCTGAAGACTGCGCAGACAATTTTTTTGCAAAACGTAGCGTGTGGACCTACCTTCTTACTACCAATGATAGTCCAGCAGATATGAGGTCTAGAAAACACCTCTGTAACACAATTCATGTACAACTCACTTATCATTTTGCTAAATAACTCAATATACATACTATATAGCCATTACTTATTGTGAACACTGCTATCTTATTTCTCTATTAAAATCCTTTTCTTCCTATTTATCAGACGTTGCTAAAGGTTAATAGTAATACATTAAGTGGTTGTAACAGTTTTCAACCATTTACTGATGTTTTACGAGTTTGCAGTACAGAGTGTTAATGCAATTTCTGATAAATGGCCTATAATCACTTAGATCACTTTAGCCTATCTATCTATTGCCATCCATTAATATATTCTGACAAGATGGCTAACATTTATTCTAGGAAAGAATTCAGAATTATCATAAACTTTGAGTAGAATAATATATTAAATTAATTCAATTAGATAATGTTCTGAAGAATTATGTTCGTTTTCTATAATTTGATAAATATTAAAAGTTAATATTTGTTATAAAGTTGTGATTATATAAATTCCTTTCATTTTTAAATATAAGGGGAGAGAAAATAGGGCCCCTCTATTCTTCTATGGCCCCACCATAATTTTTTCTCTCTGTGTATACCCTCTCAATCTTCTAAGGCCCCACAATACCTTCCTCCTTGTGTAGCTGTAGATTTTCCCACATGATGCCTTATGCTAAACCAAGGAACAAGATTTCAAGCAGCGTCAGTCACATTAAATGTTTGATATCTGTGTTTAACATTAGCATATGTTCTCCATGTGGGAATGTTTGGCAAACACTGTGATGTGATAATCACAGTAAGCACCACGAAAAGAGTCACTTGGCGCCTCTACGCATAAATAAACATAAACAAAATGAATTCCTGGGAAGTACATAGGACAGCCTGTAACAGAAATCTTACAGAAATTCTTACTAATTTGATAATCAAACATTAATCTAATTTAAATATGAAATGAATTGTGTTTGAGGAGTGTTGCATGGTGACATTTCTAGTCCTCATATCTGCTATCATTGGTAGTAAGATGGTACCATTTTAAAGATAAATTATATAAGTTATTGTAATGCTAATGATTTGTTATTAACAGTTTTAGGCACATTCTCTACTATCAGATAAAACGCCGCGTTTTTACCGATCAGTTTACGCCTCTTTAATTAATCACGGTTAAATGAATGGAAGGCGGTAGAAACGCTAGTGAAGTCTGCAAATTTGCTTTCCATTCATTTAACCGTGATTAAAGGAAGAGGCAAAAAATGGACGGTGAAAACGCGGCGTTTTATGTTTTAGTATAGAATAGGCTTTAGAGATATTCTATGATGTACCAAAAACTTCTGCAACAGTCTGTAAGTCACGTGAGAAGCAAAAATCCTTCTCATCGCTAAAATGCCCTAGGCAAAATCAGGCAACAGGTAACACTTTCACCATCCCTACTATATATTCATGGTACAATCTAAACTATGGAAATTATGAATGACAGACCAAAGTGCTGTAATTAAACATTTAGAAATATTAAAAAGCACTTTTCTCAACAATATTAGCAGTTAGTAAACTATGTCAAATTTGTGGACTGAGAGGGTTATAGGTTGAGTTATTTCTCTAGTTTCGGTGTCACCACCAAAACTTTTAATCTTTAAAAAAATTAAATTTTTCTTTTTAGAAATCTGACGATTGATGATCTGTTAAGTAATTCAATTTTTTAGATACATGAAAATTTCCTCCAATATCATTTATGGTAAATGAACGATCTTATAATTGTTATTTAAATAACAAATAACAATATAACATCGTTTTTCTTATATGATCGAAGATGTGAAACTGACCGATAATTAAGAAGTTACCCTACGTCAAAAAAATTTTATTGAGTGATTTATATTAAGAAACCTCTAAATAATTTAATGATTACCATACTGCAATACAGTTCATTGGAATTATTATTCATATTTCTTAATGTGAAACAGAGTTCGTTAACTTCAAATCAAGTCATAAGATTCACGGTTTCATTAGACAAATAAGAAAGGATTGGCAGTAAGAATTAAATGTTAGCCCAATGTTCCTCTCACGGAGGGTGTTTCCAGTGAATCTAAAGCAAGCACATGGTACTCTTATCACCTTTAAATATGTATCGTAAAGTTCTAAGGTGTTTCTACCTTTTTCACATCATATTTAACCTCGTAATGTGCTTTATGAAGTTCTACGGGTGGTCTGGCTACAGTCGGAAGAAAGAAATCGGCAGATTGTCTGTTATTGTCCATTACTGTAAATATCGATGGTATTTTATCGTAAAATATCATAATTTCGGACATCGCCGTTTTTGTTTTGTCGGGAATGTCCGACGAAAAACGATAGTCAATAAATGTTTTAAATATATAATAAATTACAAATTATTTATCGTCGTAAATTGTAAAGAGATGATCTTTTTATCATCGATTACAATTTTTCGATAGGGTAATCCAAGCAATGAGATGAAAGCTTAAAAAGGTGGGATATAAACTCCACATAAAATAGTATTAGTCAAGGTAAGTTTCGAATTATCGGACAGTTCCACATTTTCGATTATATAAGAAAAAATTACCTACATAATTTAATTTTTTCAAATGCATCACAATTTACGATGACTATATCAAATATATATCAATTCCAATTAAAGTTCTAAAATAATAAACAATATCTTCTATTCCTCTAAAGTTTACACAGCGAATAAATAAATGTAGCCGGTAATCTGTGAGTCCTCATATCGATCATAGGTGATCCTTGTCTACGATAGTCAGTCCATCATTGTTTGTGATCGAGCAGGGAAGCGCAGATCAGATTCGAGTGTTGGCAGGTTTTCTCTGCCTTATTCCGTCCCTGCCCGCCATTGTATCAGCTGGTGTTGGCAGGTTTTCTCTGCCTTATACCGACCCTGCCCGCCATTGTGTCTTCTGACCAATAAATCTAACTCCTTTCAGGAAGAATCGCCCTCAACTTTTGTTTACCTTGTGGCAACTTCAATATTTCTCACTGTCCAAAAGTCTCACGTTGACAAATATTCGGTCCGTTATCTGATGTGATGGACAGTACACCTTTTCGCGGTGCCCACTTTTCCATTAGTGTCAAAATTTACGCCAAGAAGAGTGAAATCGGGGATGAATTGTGTGCCATTTCCTGCTTTCAGTTTAGAAATACCTAATTCAGTAGAGTTCCTCCATTATGGAAAACTGAGAGGTCCGTACATTTCGTATTCTGTAAATAATGTACTTCGCGAAACCCAGAAGGAAAAAGAAGTTGTATAGTTAAATGTATATTTTTATACATGGGTACATATTTCAATAATGAATTTCAAATTATAAGGGTAAAACAATAGCTAATTTATTAAGAAATTAATTTCGCATTTCTCTATTATCTCCAATTATACACTCATGCAATATTAAGGAACTACTCTATTTTTGCTGGAATTAACATTTCCGCATCAGAGATAAATTTTTACTGTAAAATTAGATAGTAAACTTAAAAAGAAGGTCACAACAAAGCTTAATTAAAAATTGCAACTTCTTTAAATATAACATATGTCCTCAAATTTTGTATTCCATATGAAATGTGTCCATAATTTGGAAAGTTCGTAAATTTTGTATCCCCTAATTCAGGAGTCCTACTGCATATTGAAAGAATTCAAATTAATTGATTGAAGTTAATCACTTTACCATACTTTGATGTGACTATAGACACTACAATAAAACTTTAATTCCACTTTATTTTTGCTAAGTACTTTACGTATACAATTGAGATAAACCAATTGAGATAATATCTCAGATAGAAGAATGTAATCATGGCGTCTCTTCTCCTTGTTTTGATTAGTGAGTAATTTAAGTATTTTAGCACTGGTTGCCATGTAGCAGGACAGAACAATATCTAGGTAGGAGTAGGAGCTTCCAATGGCCCATTGTTTATTCGAGCAAACATGGGAGTGTGCCTCGACTCTGATTGAAAAGAAGGGCCACCAAAATCGCCCATGTCGCAAAGTATGGCCGTGGTGACCAAAATACTGGCAACTAAGGTGAAGATCTAAACTCACTCTCATTGTTGTTGCTCCAGACTAACAATATAATATAACTCCATAATGAATGCATTCAATAAGTCCGTATGGAATAGATTTACCGGTGACAATATCTGATGCCAGGATGTAAAGTATGGTAACAATAACAAGCGGGAGTTAGCTAGGCGTCTGGGAGCTAATAAATCTATTACATTGTGAAACCCTAAACATAGCAAAGGATGAGGTAAGTTTCTGTTGATTTTGCGATGTAGATGGAGTGTCTCCTATGTATATGGCTAATGCAAATAATGAAGTGTATAATGTACCTAATTGAATTATTTCCACACATCCTTACACGATGTTGACGGCATAATTATCACCTTATTCTGGTGTCGTAAAGGGAGATTGTGTTCACACATGGAAAATTACACGGAGTATCTTCCTTGACTAATCAAATTCTAGAGAACACATGTTCACAAACTTTTATTAATATGTTAAGCATATACTGTACCTATATATCTATCATACGTACTATCAGAGAAAAGAGTCACTGTGATGATGTACTATCAGAGGAAAGAGTCACTGTGATGATGTACTATCAGAGAAAAGAGTCACTGTGATGATGTACTATCAGAGAAAAGAGTCACTGTGATGATGTACTATCAGAGAAAAGAGTCACTGTGATGATGTACTGTCAGAGAAAAGAGTCACTGTGATGATGTACTATCAGAGAAAAGAGTCACTGTGATGATGTACTATCAGAGAAAAGAGTCACTGTGATGATGTACTGTCAGAGAAAAGAGTCACTGGGATGATGTACTATCAGAGAAAAGAGTCACTGTGATGATGTACTATCAGAGAAAAGAGTCACTGTGATGATGTACTATCAGAGAAAAGAGTCACTGTGATGATGTACTATCAGAGAAAAGAGTCACTGTGATGATGTACTATCAGAGAAAAGAGTCACTGTGATGATGTACTGTCAGAGAAAAGAGTCACTGTGATGATGTACTATCAGAGAAAAGAGTCACTGTGATGATGTACTATCAGAGAAAAGAGTCACTGTGATGATGTACTATCAGAGAAAAGAGTCACTGTGATGATGTACTATCAGAGAAAAGAGTCACTGTGATGATGTACTATCAGAGAAAAGAGTCACTGTGATGATGTACTATCAGAGAAAAGAGTCACTGTGATGATGTACTATCAGAGAAAAGAGTCACTGTGATGATGTACTATCAGAGAAAAGAGTCACTGTGATGATGTACTATCAGAGAAAAGAGTCACTGTGATGATGTACTATAAGAGAAAAGAGTCACTGTGATGATGTACTATCAGAGAAAAGAGTCACTGTGATGATGTACTATCAGAGAAAAGAGTCACTGTGATGATGTACTATCAGAGAAAAGAGTCACTGTGATGATGTACTATCAGAGAAAAGAGTCACTGTGATGATGTACTATCAGAGAAAAGAGTCACTGTGATGATGTACTATCAGAGAAAAGAGTCACTGTGATGATGTACTATCAGAGAAAAGAGACACTGTGATGATGTACTGTCAGAGAAAAGAGTCACTGTGATGATGTGCTATCAGAGAAAAGAG
>CANNZV010004647.1:0-37841 GCA_947561585.1 Caprella mutica
GGGGGCTTATGACCTAGGGGGGCTCATGACAGGGGGGCTCTTGACCGGGGGGGCTCATGACCGGGGGGGCTCTTGACCGGGGGGGCTCTTGACCGTACCCCCTTATGACCTACACCCTCATAATTCTCAATATAGACCTAGATACCTAATTTTTATAGGTAGTCAAGTAGGCAAGCTAAAATGGGGTTAGGTACCGAATCTTTTATAAAAAGCGTAATAGGAAGGTAGATGATTTCTTCAGGTAAGTACATATGTATACCTATTTTTGATTGATAGAGAGAATATTTTTTCCTTTTTATTCACATTTCTTTTGTAGACTTACTACCTAACTATTAACCAAGGTGAGACTATAAGAAAGTAAGTTGAATAACTCATTAGTAGCTAACTGCTTTTATTTTGGTAGGTTACTTGTTGTATTAAGTTTTTAATTTAATTACTATAGATAGGTACTTTAATTTTAGACCTAGGTATAACGAATGCTATTAATATCTATTGAATTTTTTCCCACAATTAATTCTAATGTAGCCAAAGAGAACGAATTATTTGGTCGTATTCTACGTAGTTCAACGATAATTTTTATCCATTATCAATTTGTTGTAACAATCCTTTGTTATATTTTATCCGTCTACCAAGTACCTACTATCTAATTATTTTTCTAGTCAATCATTTATTATATTCAGAGGTTTACAATTTACAAAATTACAATCAACACAATTTAATGTATTGTTTTTCGGATTTTCAGTATTTTTATTTTGTAACTCTTTTCCGCCACATTTTCTTTGAATAGAAAATTTCTTTAGATGTTAAAAAGAGGTATAACTATTCTATATTGTAGAATACAATATAGAACTATTCTATATTGTAGAATAGTTACAGTTATGCCTACCTTATTATTTCGTACATTTATATGAGTAAGTTATATAAATATTATATGATTTTCACTAAAATTTCATTTAATAATAATCTGAGATTGTTTACCTTCATTAACTTTTCTATTAAATTCTGTTAAAGAAAACTAACAAAGTTTAAATCCCCAACTGAAGTAAAATCTCAGTCGCGCATAGCGTCCATTGTTCGGCATAGCTGACACTTTTTCCATTGTACGAGCTTTACCTGTATTCTACACTATTTAGATTTAAACATAAGTGCAACCCTTACTAGTTTCTAATGTAGGTACCTAATATACCATTATTTAATTAGGATACAGTACTAGTTTCCCAATTATTATTTTATATTTATTCCGAGTAGTCAATTTAAACAAGACGTAGAAAAGATATACTTATTAGTATCGAAATTGATTAGGTGTTTACGTATTAGCATCAAACTTGGTTATGTATTTTCGTATTGGTATTGAAACTGATAAATTGTTTACCAATTTGCAATTTATATTTAGATTTGGTAATACATTTAACACTACCCTTTCTTGAGTAGCTAGACGAAAACAACAGTGACACTCTACAAAAATATTAAAGATTATTTGAGTTAGACGATGTTAGACAAATGTTAGCTACTATTGGTTTTAGTCTTTTACACATACGTTTAAGTCTAAATTCACTACCTAATTACATTTATAAAATTTCAAATCGAACAAATAAGTTTCTTTACTATAATTATCACTGTGAGATTTGGAAAAAAGGTAAAAATATCTCTAATTATCGCACAATCACTCACGTGTTTAATTATTCATATAAACTAATTGCTAACAGTTGTTCATGAGAGTTAGTTTCATTGATGGACATTTGGAATAAAAGAAGGGAATGAAGAAATCTAAATTAAATTTTATTGAGTTAAAATCAATGAGTAGGATGCCTTAACCACTGTGTTTTTGATCGATATAATCTGATTTCCATTTTGAAATAAACTTCACTTAACAAGGGCATAGTTGAGAATAGCTTTAAATTTCTGACGTCACTGGAACTAACTACACCATACTTATTACCTTCGCAAATTGCGGAAGGTTATGCTTTGGTCCCCATTTATTTATTAGTGTTACCATACCGTCAAAAATGACGGACCATAGTTTATCAAGAGTTTATCAGTGAAATAAAATTAAAATGAAGTGTGTGTAAGATCATATTTATGTTAAAATAATTTAATATCATTAAATCCATCTGAAGCAGATGGAACAGTTCCTTCTTTTTATTTAATGTAAGTATATATGAAATTAATTTTCATTAATTTTTAAAATTACCAGGATTTAAAAAATTATCCGAATTTTTTTGTTATCAGTATTTCAGTTCTTACCACCAACAGACAAAATGTTAAAAAACACATTTAAGTATAATATATTCAAATTCATAGTTATCAAAACTTTTATATTTTCCATCTCACCAACAAAAATTAATATTCGTTGAGATTCTTTCCTCAACGATTTCTCAATGTTTTGTGTGAAACAAAAAAAATTAAATTATCTGATTCAATAAAAATTATATTTTCTCTTTCTAGGAGGCATTGCTAGCTCCCCATGTCCTGAAAATTATTACCTCACAGCTTATCGCAAGAAATTCCAAAAGGAACCACAAAACTATCCTGGATCTACTCAACCAGTAAGATTATTATGCTATAATATATATTTTAGCATTGGCGGTGGCCTCGTCTGCAATAAAATTACTGCCATTGGGAATTGTAAATAATTCTTCTCTCATATAGCTATGCGTAAAAAATGAATTTCTAACTGCACATTGAGTTTTTACTAATTTAACATGGCTAGCTGAAGGAGTGACTAAGTAGATGTTAGTCATGTTACTTCTGGTCAGGGTATCGTCTTCTCAGTAATTTTATACATCAGAGATTGTTTTTTGTTGTTGAATATCTTCTTATTGGGTATGCTGGTGACGCTACTATCATTGCTTGAATATTGAAACTTTTTTATGTATATTTCTAGTATCTACTCAATAAATGGAAACACACACTCGATTTTAAAAATAATAAAAATATAATATTATAACGTGGAATATATACTACATACTTTTTCTTTCAGGAGCATCTTGATACTTCCACTGCTGATACTGATTCAGATATAAAGTAAGAGTTATATAGTTAAATTAAAGATAAATATAACGTTTTCACATTGAAAATTAAGTATTGATTTCAAGATATGTCTGTTTTTCATTTCAGTTCCAAAGTAGTTCTTTCTCCAATAGCCATTTCAGTTTCTGAAAGTTTTGGAATAGAGATCAGTGATTCGAAGTCGGTGGCGCCATTCACATTCCTAGACGAATTACGTGATGAACAATTTAACGAGACACTACTGAGTGTGTTTCGAGACAGTGTTTCCTCCTCTCGAGATACAGAATATGGAAAACATCAAACTCACAGTGCTGGAGAAGGTAGTTATAGTTCCAATTATGGAGAATTTGCCAGTCTCGGTACATCAATAGACACTGAAGGGTCGCAAGAAGACCAAGTTCGAGTATCTGGAAAAGAGAGAAAAATACAAATTTGTAAAGAAGCTAACGAATGTGTGTATCAATTTTCAGGAGAAAATCAGAGACAAAACTCAATATCCAAGGTTAAATTAGGTAATTCGAATGGAAAAACGGACAACCTTACCTTATTGAAGCAATATTCAGCAGTACAAATACAAAATGATGAAACAACTTCAAATGGAAAGAATGGAAAACCTGTAACTAACTTTGATTTAACTACGCATCCTAATTTCATCGATAACTTAATTAGTGAAAAAATTGATAATGTGGAACAAAAATCTGATAAAGAGATGACTCGTACTACTGAAGTAAATCCTATAGATTTATTTAAAAATTCAGCCGCTCAACCTTCAACAAAATCCACCTCAGTGATCAGAACTGCAGATTTCAAAAGCAACAGTAATGATTCAAATTTTACAAAGCATATTCAAATAAAAAGGTGTGAAACGAATAGAGGATTACTACAACAAATTGACAATGCTAAAGTTATCGTTGAAAGTGACAAACATGTTGATTGTGAAATATCAAATACTCCTGTCAATCAAATCGGTAAACCAGTGTCCAGTTCCACTCCCAATTACGGTTTAGGAATAAAAAGGAAGGGGTCATTTAAACCACCAAGAATGAATAATGTATTAAACAGTATTCTGGATAAAAATCCTCTAAGCCGCTCATTTCTAAACAGTCAATCGAGTGATGAAGAAGAACCTTTTATCAGGAAAATAAATAAAAGAGGATTTAAAACATCACAGTTTAAAAATCTTCTAAAAACACAATCTACTTTATCATCTTCAAACTCTTTCAAGGTTCCTATTATACCTTCCAAAAAGAACATTAACATTTCGAAGAGTCGTCAACATTCAGAGTCAGCAAATAATATTCTGAGCAATTCTGGTATACTGGATACTGATAAAGTGAATAAGACAAATGGCGAAGAGAAAGAAAACTCCATCAACTTGAAAAGGAAACTGAACACTATCAGTGGAGGAATCAAAACAATTTCAGACGCTAAAAAGAAAAATAACTCAGATTTAGAAACAAATTGTCTGAAAAAGTTTCTGAAAGCACCTGAACATAACAAGACAAAAATGGCGGACTGTGATCCGAGCTCTACTTATTTAGGAATTATAAAACCAGTTACAGAATTACTGTCAAAGACGAATGTTTTCGAATCAGCAGAGGAAATATGCATGACACTCGTATACAAGAATGGTTCTTGCCAATTGAGGGAGTTTCCTGGTGAATCTGTCAAAAGAACTAGAGACAGCAACAGCAGTCAAGTTGCATCGCTAGTATTGAAAATAAAGCAAGTTGGAAAAGGTAAAAATTAATATATTCAAAATAAATGTATCTCAAAGGTTGTAGTTACCTCATAGTTACATCATATATTAAATTTTTTATACTTTTAGTGCGGCGTGAATAATTCCTAATGATTTTTTTTAAATTGATGAATTAATTAGATTTAAAAAAAGGTAATTTATAAATGTTAACGTTAATAATTAGTCTCAACTTTCATTTCTTTATATCAACTTCCTTTTCACACTTTCTCGTTTCTGTAGTATCTCACAGACTCTAATTCTCTCCTAATTCCAGATGCAAAGACCACCACTGATTTATTCAAAGTGCCAATGGGCAGATCTTTCGACCGGTGCATTGCTAAAGAAGTTATTACCAAAGTAATGCAAGCAGACTGCCCGAAAGTGTGCTTTGATGCCCAGGAAATGATTGCTTATCTTGTCGATAAATTAGAGCTGAACTACTACGATGTCATACGAGACTGGCTGGTAGTGGATCCTAAAGTAGGTAAGACAGCTACTTGGGTGATTGTTTTAGTATTCAAAGTATGATAGGTTAAATGATTAAACGGAACAACATGGATGTAAACATCTACCATAGGGTTGTAGTGCGCAGTTATAGTTCACAATTTGAATTAAAACCAACACAATCAATTGATTTATTAATTTTAATTCTTTTCGAATCTAGGTGTGTGGCTTCTAGACGCAGATCATCCCCCCACTACCTTCAGAGAAGTGAAAATAGCTGTGCAGAGGAAAAAGAACTCTATTGATGGCATTTCTGCTGATACTAGTGAAGGTACTCGTTTGCTGGTACTTAGCCACTGGTGCACATTCACTTTTCAGTGAAACAGATTTAGTCACCAATGTTATTTACTCAATACAGAAGAACTTCTTTATAGTAGTCTCATCTATAGTAAATTTATAAAGTCTTGCGTTAAATAAGCGCCCCGAATAATGGACAAAGTTTCTTTTATAAAACTATTAAAGAAATTTTGTTCACAATTGGGTTAGTTCATTACTCAGGACTTTAGATTCACTATAGAGGAATCCACTATAGAGGAGTTCTATTTTATATTAATTAGACTACACATAAAGACTAATTTTTCATACAAATAATAATCTTCATTGATTGATTTACCTGTCACTCTCTGTTGTAATACCAATTTCGATATGCTTATTTCTCAATTTCTGTAAATAACTCTAAACTGTTTTTCGCTAGGTACAGACTCTTCTCCTCCTGCCAGTCTGCTCTCAGACCTCTTGGAGCTGTCAGTCTGCACTCAGAGTCTCAAGACTCTGCTGACTCGCATGTCTCTGTGGGCCCTCTTCTACCACCTCGAGATGAGACTCACTGTGTCTTTGGCTGGTGAGAACAAAATACCCAATATAGTCGCAAATTAACAGGAAAGCCTATAGTGTAAGTTCTTAATTATCGGTCCGTTCCACCTTTTCGGACACGGGAAAAAAGATATAATAATAATCATTTATTTTTTATTATATCGTTTTTCCTTACGAAAATGTGGAACTGACCGATAATAAAGAACTTACTTTAGTGAGCAAAAAAATTAATTATAAAAATTCTTAACTTGCCTTAATTATCTGAATGATCAAAAATGATCTATAATAGCATAGAATTATCTAGAATAGCCTAACAGTGACCAAAATTGTGGTCATATAATTAGTATGATGATTATGTAGTAGTATTCACGTTTTCATTTGCGTTATTTAAATAATGTTGTCTTGTACTGTTGTACACTAATCTAAAAGTCACACCTCGTAAATTATTAGCTTTAAAATATCTAGAAAATTAAACTGTATTTTCTATTGTTTTCATTTTTAAATAAATGTTCAGCGTTGTTCAAAGTATATAGATGTTCCAAATCTGCGTACATATTTTAATCAAGTGTAATTAGTTAACAATTGATGATTTATTTCTGTGTCTATGCACGAAGTAAAGGAATTTTTGATATCTATGTGTGACTTTTCCAGTGATGGAACTGCGTGGTATCAAAGTTGATATGGAGACATTGCAGAATAATGGAAAACTGCTTTCGGTGAGTGAGATTGAAACAAAAAATTAATCAAATATAATATTTTAAAAAATTGCAGAAAAAGAACAATGAAGATAATAGCTACAACCTAGAGTTTGAATTTATAAAATCAAATTACACAGGATAAAATTACCTTCCTCGAGCTGAGCTGTCAAAGAATCGCCTCTGCTCCCATAAATATATCGTCACCAGTGCAACTCAGAGCCCTCCTCTACGACAAACTAAAGCTAGACAAGAAGGTCAGATTACACACCTTACCTATCAAAATATCTTTTTATATATCTCTGAATGAGCCATTGATTTTTTGTATTAATTTAAATTTACTCTTTAATTGTATCATTCTAGAAACTGTTAATAAAGTTATTCTGTTATTTGTTTCGTAATAAAAAATAATTTATACAATGACGCTGTTTATACATAGACATTTTCAATTTTCACCTGTTCTATTTTCTTCCATATTAAGTAGCAAGCATAACACTGATATGAGTTCTCAGGTGGCGGTGCCGAAAACTCCAACTGGTCTGAAGAGCACTAACGAAGCAGCTCTAACGTTACTGAAGGATCTGCACCCTCTTCCCAACCTCCTCCTCACCCACAGGACTCTCAACAAGATAAAGAACACCTTTGTGGAGGGTGTGAAAGCCCATGTGGTGAATGGGTACATCAGTCCTGCTTGGTGAGTAACTAGTAGATGTTATGAAGGCATGCCTTTTTAACCTGAGATTTAAAATTTTGTAGACAATGTCTAAATTAAAGTCTAAACTAAATGGCTAAGTAAAAAAAACATTACAAAAAAATAATTGTTTCTTATAACTATTCATAAATATATTCACACTCAGTCACAATTGCACGTTTTGATATAAAGTTCTAAACACTTTTATCGTACTAACAACCCTGTATTAAGCAAATTCTGCTCTCAATGGATTCGATTAGATACAACGAATAGGGATCAAGAAATGTGAGTCTGTTAAAACCTCGGTTACACCTTGTCCCTCTTCCAATCGGTCATACTTGAACGGTAAGGAGGGGCCCGAATTTCGACTTCACTTGTCACAGCGTACAAAATAGTAAAAAATTAAAAACACAGACGTTGTCATAGAGGTGCACCGCTGCAGCTGGCTATGTTATAGCGTTGACTTAACGGTACCGAGCGTTGGTGTAAAGGTGACGCGAGCGTTGATAGAGCGGTTCCACTTCGAGTCGACAGACATTTCCTTATTTAAGCCAATCCAAAGTTAATCACCGCAATGGATCGCTGCTTCAACGCCCGTCATATTTCCAGCAATCCCGTGTCCAATTTGAAAACGCTTACAACTGTTCCACGAAAGTTTATGCAACGTTTAATCACCGTCCAGGCAAAGCTGTCGAAGCAGCGGTGGTCCAGCTATCAAGATTTCTGCGTTGGCCTAGCTATAGTGGACCCAAGCGTCCACGAACTTGCGTCTATGGTGCCAAACTTTGACTAAGTGTTTTTACGAAGCGGTAGGAGGGACCATAAGCGGTTGCCGAGCGTATATGGCGTGCCTTGACGGGGACCAACTTCTAGTGAATAGTAACGAGCGGTGATAAATTTTTTCTCCACTCCAGGACCGCTACACAAAAGATCTTGCAGTGTTACAGGGACTTGATGGTTGAAACAAGGCTCTTCCAGTGAATTTTGAATCTATAAAAGAGCATTTAAGAGTACCTCCTAGATTTTAATCGGATGACAATCTTGTTATCAAATTATTATAAATTATTGAGCTGAACAAAAAATAAAAAGAGCTGAAATACATGACCTCATGTTTCATAAAATTTCATGAAATGAGTTTACTTCCTCAATCTTTTGTACTAAGTGATTATTTGATGTTTAATCGCCCATTTCTATGTACTCCAGGTAACTCAAGACTTTTAACAGATACTCCGTGCATAGCTTCATAACTTGAGAAGTGAGATTAAATAATGAATGAATGATGTAAGCTAATTTTCCTATTTTAATCGGTAGGGAGCAAACGTCTGCAGCGACAGGCAGAGTACAGTGCAAGGCGCCTAACCTACAAACTCTACCTAAGTTTCCCGTCTCTCTGGAGTCAGAGGGTGAGAATCTTTGTCATTCTTTCCGTAATAACTAGGGTTGTGACAATATGCTTTTAAAATCATAGATCTTTAGAATATCATTGACGAAATGAAATTTTATCGAATACTATAAACCGGTGATGTAGAATGATTCAAACCTTTTTAATTCTCTCCATTTCTAATATTTTCGGAAAAAGCATATTTTCAAAACCCTAATAATAACTTTCTTATATATTGTATTCAATTGGTTTATTTTTATTAGTTGATGGTCTATTCTGGCTATTCTGTATAATATATATTGTCATTGATATAACCATGATAGTTTATTACCGTTATCTTTGAAAAAAATCCATCATCATTACAGGCATCCCCCGCTTTAATTACCAAATCACGACTCAGTTTAGTTACCAAACGGTAACCTAAGCGAATAAAAGTAACAAGAAATTTATAATTGTCACTCGTTGATTATAAATCTCATTTTCTATGAGTTATAGAAAGAAAATTTGTTATAGAGTTATTAGAGTACTACGTATATAAGCATATTAATAATAATATACAGTCTTTCATTGTTTGTGACTATGATGAAAGTTTGAAGTCATGCACTTATTAAATGTTTTAAAATACATCGATAGCTTAACTCTCACTCAGTATAGGTGAGTAATTAATAGATACTTAAATTTCTATAATTATTGTGCTACATTTAACAAACAGCAATTTTATGCTCTGTGAAATGTTTCTGGGGTACTAAGTTCCTATATATTGGTTGGTTCTACAATTTCAGACACGTCAGAAAAGAAAATATTTTAATTATTATTTAACTTCTATTCTAATTGGTATCATGGACACCAATTGAAATAAAAGTTAAATAATGATTATTATATAAAGATTATCACGTGTTCGAAAATATGGAACCGTGCAATAACACGGAACTAACCCTAAAATAGGACATATGTTGAATTTCTGAACCAATTGCTTCTAATAACCTCATCTGGATTATAATTTTGATGTGTTTTTCTTAGTTACTTTTATTAAAGTAGCACCACTTTTATTAAAGTGAGTTGTACTTAAACCGAGGCCTGCCTGTACTGAAATAATCATAAATCAAATTCAATCTATGAAGATTAAAATTTATGCTGCATATTCATCCAATTTACAGACACTGAAGTACTCAACCAAACCTTCTCATCTCACCATTTCTCTGACTGTGATGATGAGGAACCTGAACTTTTACCCAGTGATGACTGCTCTGACAAATTGATGGTGTGTGCTAGATCTGTGCTGGTGGCAGAGTCTAACGGGTGAGTCAGTGCATGCTAGATCGGTGCTAGTGACAGAAAGAAACGGATGAGTCAGTGCTGGTGGCAGAGTCTAACGGATGAGTCAGTGCTAGATCTGTGCTTGTGTGGCGGAGTCTAACGGGTGATTCACCTCAAAGATTTTCAATTAAATGTTCAATCAACTCTGTTTTACCTTTCATTGAGAAATTGCAATGTTATTTACCTTGTATGTTCTTGAACATTTCTTTTGAAATAGTGATTACTTTTTGACAGGTTCGTATTGTTGTCAGGAGATTTCCAGCAGATGGAGTTAAGATTGGTGGCTCACTTCAGTCAAGACAAGGTGTTGATGGAGTGTTTCAAAAGCAGTCAGGATGTTTTCGATTTGCTATCCACTAAATGGTGCGGAGAAAATGTTAAATATATATTTCTACTCAGATACTGTTAGAAACATTTACCAATGGTAAAGAATTTAGTTTAGGACGAATTAACTACAAACCTTTCATCAACATAGTTTGTGGTAGTTAGCTCTCAGTTTGTAATTACGTCGTTGAATGCTAGTAATAGATTATATACCCTATACACTTACAGGTTAGGTTCGAGTTTTCCCACAACCTCTGACCGGGACCGCACCAAGCGGCTCGTGTACGCCAGTCTGTACGGTGCGGGTCGAGAGAAGCTGTCACAGGTACTGAAGATAACCAAAGAGCAGGCTGAACAGGCTATGAAGAGCTTTGGGGGTGAGAATTACTAGTAACAAGATTAGGTGCTATTTAGTGCCATATATTATGTATAAAGCAATAGAATTACAAATTAGTAACCTTTAATAAATGATTCAATCATAAATATTTCAAAGGCAAATTGTACATTGTTTCTGTAGTTTTGTTTGTTCCTAATGATAATATCAGCAATTTCTGAATAGGTTACTTAAATGTGATCTTAAACTATCTTTAGAACTAGTGCCTGGCATTGCTGACTACAGACAGAAAGTGCTGCAGCAAGTGCGTCAGCAGGGCTACCTCCTAACACTGTTCAAACGACGTAGGTACTTCCCCAACATCAACTCCACCAATTTCAAACTAAGGAGTTATGCGCAGAGACAGGCCATCAACTTCGTTATTCAGGGTGAGGGTGGAACCATTGTAGACACAAATAGTGTTCTCATGATCTTATTTTTTTAAAGTAGTTATAACAGAGATATTATACTACAATAAGATCACCGTTCACGGAAATTCTTTTTTTATAAATGCATCGTGCTACCTCCCTTGTTTCAAAGTGGCTAATAGCCGTTGCTACGCAATCGCAATTAACATTTAGTACTAATTGAAACATCGTAAAGAATCTTTAAAACTTGAATATTCTTTTCGGCAAATAGTGTGTCTGTTATATGTTAAATATTGAAAATTAACTGTTTAACCAGTGCAACGACTGCTGTCCACTTTGATTCAAAAAGATGGCAGTAAGATTCTTATTTGAAACCGGAATTTCCGAGAGTTACAAACAAATAAGCTATTATAATTAGGTTCTTTTTTTAGTAATTGGATGAATCATTTCTACCAATATAAATTTAAAATATCATATTTTCGAAAAGAATGTAATATAAGATAATATACTAATATGGAGGGTGACAGGACAATAACCCCCCGTGCAAAAAAAACCCCCGCGGTCAAAAAACCTCCGTGCAATATACCCCCCGGACAAAAAAAACCGTATAATAAACCCCCGGACAAATACCCCCCGGACAAGAACCCCCCAAGCAAAAAACCCCAGGTGCAAAAAAACCCCCGGTCAATATAAACAACATAATTCATTTTAATTATTTTTCATTAATTTTTTATTAATAAAATTACTATATGCTATAAATATAAAGAGATATAGTGCACCTAAGGTTAGGTTAGCGGTCCGATTAGGGGGGAGGGGTTGGGGAGGGCTTGCTCCCCCCGGCCAGGTTTGATAGTGACAAAATGTATACTGTACTTATTTTTACTATAAAATAGGTAATTGGGTATACCTTATTTTGCAAAAAAATTGTCATATTTTCGAAGAAAATGTAATAATTATTAATTCGCATTGAATAATGATTAATAAATTAATAAAAATGAATTGTGCTATTTATATAGACCGGGGGTTTTTTGCTTGGTTTATTTTTGTCCGGGGGTATTTTGCACGGGGTTTTTTTGACCGCGCGTTTTTTTTTGCACGGGGGGTTATTGTCCTGGAATCAATATGGAGAAGATAAGTTCATACTGTCATTTTTAAGTTTTTTTTTATAATTCATCCTGTGAATATCTCTTATTTAAGATATTTCATTATGTTTTCTGATTACTGTGTACCTAATGTTCAGAAACACATAAGTATCGAAAACTTGTTAAATTATTGAATTCTAAATCCCATGGTAATTATTTTAGTATATCTGCAATGTGTTGATTGCCTATGTACACATCTCAGTCGAATGTTCTGACAGGATCTGCAGCAGATATCTGCAAAGCTGCTCAGGTGCGCACTGAAATGCATCTGGCAAAACACTTGCAGCTGATAACTGGTGAGAGTAGTGAGGGAGTGGGTAGGAGAGAGGGACTCTTGCTGCACATTCATGATGAGTTGGTGTGGCAAATACACCACACAGCTGTGGATAAGTTTGTGGGTGAGTTTTATATATAGTAATAGGGAATTATCTCCTGTCTTATTATATTTCTTTGTGAAATACACAAAACTGTACTGATATAATCACATAGTAATAATTACTTTCGAAATTTTACCCAAAGTTCTCTGCTAGTCAGTTTCAATCTATTGTAGAACCTCTTAAAGGGGCAGTTCAGTCAAAATCAAACTATCGCCAAATTGGTCCTAAATCGATTTAGTATATTTATTTATGTAACATTAGAATATTCGTTGATTTTAGAAATGTTTATATAAAAAGTATATTGTAAATTAGTGGCGCCATCTGTGGACTGTGGTGGACCGACGAACTAATCATTGTAGTACGTAAACAAAATGATAACCAGTCCCAGACTTGATTCTTGAATCTGTCATTGTTTGTTTGAAAATGGTGAAAAGAATTTCTGAAATTGAAAACTGTCCTTCGAGACAATTAGATTTAGTTTTGAAAAGAAAACCATCTCTTCATAAATTACCTGTTATTACTGTTGATAGAAAAATTGTTTACATGTTATCAGCTGTAAAATGTAAACAAATAGGACAGAGTGGTGGCGCCATCTGTAGGAGGACGCAGGAACTAAATCGAATTTATAAAATATGATATATATCGCTTATTATATTTTTTTCAACCGTTTAATTCTACAAGAATGCTTTATTCTAACTAAGTGATCGTTCAACATTAATATTATGAAAACAAAAATTGACTGAACTGCCCCTTTAAGTAGAGGCAGTGCCGTTCCACTTCAGTTTAGCGGCGAAATATTCCTATGTTATTCGTATTCCTTGCGTTTGACAAAAAGATTACCCTATTATCAGAATTCCAATATCCCGATAACGAAGAATTTTTGTTATTTATTTGTTATTCCTGAAAAGTATTCAATTTGGGTTTTTAATTTTATACAAGCTGTCAAATTTTGTAAAATTTGAAATGAAACACCCTGTATATAATAAACTTGCCTAGAATCTGAGTAGACAGAGTAGAGGTGTGAATCTCAGTCATATAGAATCAAGACCTCAGTACTTAGAATAGGAAGTAGATTAACTCCACGTCGAACCGCAATCTTGATTTAGGGAATTGTTTGTCGTGACGTCACTTGAAGATGTTGCCATATTTTTTAGTGAAACCCTCCAATAAGATTTAAAATACATGAAACAGTTAAGATTGCATTATTTGAAGTTAATGAAGATTGTATAAGTGTATATTTCTGCAGTGCGATACATTTTATAATCTACATATGAAATAACAAGTTTTTACATTCTTTTAATGATAATAAAAGAATCTAACGCTACTGTGTTAAGAGTGTTTACAGTTCTTAAAAATAAAACTTATAAATGGCATTGATTAGATCTTTAGAAATTTTGCCAACTTGATTTTCACTTGTGTCAATTTGATTTTCATTTGTGTCATCTTGATTTTCACTTGTGTCAACTTGATTTTCACTTGTGTCAACTTGATTTTCACTTCTGTCAACTTGATTTTCATTTGTGTCATCTTGATTTTCTCTTGTGTCAATTTAATTTTCACTTGTGTCAACTTGATTTTTACTTGTGTCAATTTGATTTTCACTTGTGTCAATTTAATTTTCACTTGTGTCAACTTGATTTTTACTTGTGTCAATTTGATTTTCACTTGTGTCAACTTGATTTTCACTTGTGTCAACTTGATTTTCATATGTGTCATCTTGATTTTCACTTGTGTCAACTTGATTTTCATATGTGTCATCTTGATTTTCACTTGTGTCAACTTGATTTTCACTTGTGTCAATTTGATTTTCACTTGTGTCAACTTGATTTTCACTTGTGTCAATTTGATTTTCATATGTGTCATCTTGATTTTCACTTGTGTCAACTTGATTTTCATATGTGTCATCTTGATTTTCACTTGTGTCAACTTGATTTTCACTTGTGTCAATTTGATTTTCACTTGTGTCAACTTGATTTTCACTTGTGTCAATTTGATTTTCACTTGTGTCAACTTGATTTTCACTTGTGTCAACTTGATTTTCATTTGTGTCATCTTGATTTTCACTTGTGTCAATTTAATTTTCACTTGTGTCAACTTGATTTTTACTTGTGTCAAATTGATTTTTACTTGTGTCAATTTGATTTTTACTTGTGTCAACTTGATTTTCACTTGTGTCAACTTGATTTTCATTTGTGTCATCTTGATTTTCACTTGTGTCAATTTAATTTTCACTTGTGTCAACTTGATTTTTACTTGTGTCAAATTGATTTTCACTTGTGTCAAATTGATTTTTACTTGTGTCAATTTGATTTTCACTTGTGTCAACTTGATTTTCACTTGTGTCAACTTGATTTTCATTTGTGTCATCTTGATTTTCACTTGTGTCAACTTGATTTTCACTTGTGTCAATTTGATTTCCACTTGTGTCAACTTGATTTTCACTTGTGTCAATTTGATTTTCACTTGTGTCAACTTGATTTTCACTTGTGTCAACTTGATTTTCATTTGTGTCATCTTGATTTTCACTTGTGTCAATTTAATTTTCACTTGTGTCAACTTGATTTTTACTTGTGTCAAATTGATTTTTACTTGTGTCAATTTGATTTTCACTTGTGTCAACTTGATTTTCATTTGTGTCATCTTGATTTTCACTTGTGTCATCTTGATTTTCACTTGTGTCAATTTGATTTTCACTTTCCGTAATTTATTTTTCACTTGCAAGTGCCAATTTATTTTTTCATTTGTGTCAATTTAATGTTTTCCCTATGCAAAATTGACTTAGAAAATTTATAGATTACCGACACATGCTTTGTACTCCTCCCTCTGAGATATGTTTGGTACCTACAGAGTTCCTGTTCGACACCATGGAGAACACGCAGTCCCTCTGCCACCCCCACGCTAGCATCACTGTCCCTCTACCCATATCGGTAAAAGTGGGCACTTCCTGGGGGAAGATGGAGCCTTATGGGGGCTGAAATCATTCTGCTCTCATGTGGAAGCTATAATGAACTGCTGAGTTGTTGTGATAGGTACTTTTATTTTTTTGTAACCATTGCTATGTGAAATGGATATTATAAAAGTAAGTAATCAGGTAGACCAAAGTATGTATGATCGTTACGAAATTGAGACTTCACCTACTCAGTTTATGCGTTTCTGTTCACGAACAGTGATCTTATTTTCATGCTAGTTACAACCGAGTAGTAAGGTTTTAGTTGTTAGTGTATATTATTAACCTAGACCTCTTACATCAAAACGGTCATTTTTTTTTACATTTTGTTGATAGTCCTACTGCTTATTTATATTCATTATATTATGGATATCAATTGCCTTTTCTTTTGTTAAATGGACAGTATTAATTTTGTTTAATAAATAATGAAGTCATCAATAAATGTCCTTATTCCTAAGTATGGTAACTACAATCACCATATAAGTTTGAGAACAATTACTAATTTCATAGTGCAATGCAGCTAAGTGTTCATATGTTAGCACCAAGAGACTGCATTAATTGAAGAGCTATTAACAATCTCCCGAGTGCATTAAAATTTATGCGTTGCTGCACTCTCTCTCTCTCTTTCTTGCATTCCTTCTATTTGCCTATCTCACAGAGTTTGTTACTTCATCGTGTACATCAATTTAAATACACTATCTTAGTGCAGTCTGATAAGAGTTATAATATCCTATACCTGATAGTCCAGGTAGTATAACAAACTATCCTCTCTTCTGTTTTAGAGATGACAGAACAGCATGAATATTATGGTAGGAGAAGATATTTTATTAAGAAGTTCTAAATTAACTTCCACAGTAACTAAATTATAACATTTTGAAAAGAGTCACACTTTATAGGAAGTGTTCTGTCAGTTTTCGACAACTCGAATTCACCAATTTTAGGGATTGTAGTTTTGTAAATCAATCTAATTCCTTCTTATTGGATATACTTTGCAATTAAGTTAATAATACGGCAGAAATGATAACAATATCCAATACCGGGCCATTAACTCCTTTTCATTATCTTACATTGTCTACGTGATGAAAGTAAATTTTAATAAACTCTGTGCTGCTTAAAACATCTCTAATCTTGTCATTACACTACCACGGGCATTGATCGGCCGCGCGTTAAATATTTGACCGGTAAAACTTGAAGATAAATACAATAATTGTCATTCAAATTTAAATGCTGTTGATCACAAAATGTTCATTAAAGTGCTCCAATAGAAAACAGAAGACTTTTGTTATTCACATCACAAGATAATTTATAGGGTAAGGAAACTTTTGTAAAAGTGGTGCTACATAAAACAAACTGCTATGGTGAGGGTAATATAACTTCCGGAAAAGAGATGCTGTAAAAAAACACCCCTCTCAAGATATGAGGTTGAGAACAAATATTGAAGCACTTTCACTAGATCACTGAGCTGAATTGTCAAATTAGAGTGAATACGGTGAATTTGAGTAAACAACCCCCCCCCCACCGAACCCCCCTGCCAGGTCATTAAACAATCATGAAGTAAGCAGTACAACAGACTAGCGGATACAACAAACTACATTAAATGATGAAATTGAATGAGGGATTGCATCATACTAATTAATATTAGAAATAAAGTAAAATAAAAGAGAAATATAAAATTTTAAAAATGAAATAAATAAAAATTATTTTACTATTTAGATTAGTTATTAATTGAGTATACCTATTTAATCATATTCTTTATTTTAATTGGAAAAATAAAACTATAAATAACACAGGAAGATGTGTTATGAAAAAAAAAATTATGAATACATTTTTTCTCTCTCCAAAGGTATTATCAGGGAAACAAATTATGAATACAGTTGAAATAAAAACCGTGGATTTTTCAGTCAATATTTTGAGATGTGGCACCGTTGCTTAGGATAAAGCCCGCCTTTTCATAGTAACAGGAAAAGATGCCAATAAATTAATAGTAAATGACAATGAAGATACCAATTAGTGAATTTTAATTGAATATGCAAAGATGGTGTCAATTAAATTATGTCATAGTAATATACAAACTTAACATTTCTTTTTAATTAATAAAAACTATTAATCTTTCGACGAAATATTATTTCTCATACATTTTAAACATGCGTGTAACTACAGTAACAGGGACTTCATAATCTAGTAAACATGTAGTTACCCTGATCTAGACCTGTGTAGCAACAGATTAAATAATGTATCAAATTATGATGGAAATAAATTAATCTAAGTTTTCATTCATTTATTGTCTTTGAATTGATTTTCTTAAATTTAATATTTATCAACTTTTCATATATTAACCTTCGGCACAGTACGATCAGTTGAGAAAGTTTTAACTGAAATTAAAGCTTAATTTTTACATTCAATACACTCTAAGAGCATCACAAAAGATCTGGAATAAAGTGAATTTCAATTATTGTTGAGACCAGCTACGAGAACAGCCTAAACACATCTCCTGTATTTTATTAGGGATTCCGTAAAAAACGTTAGTAATCTTTTAAATTCATCAGATTCGTCTGGACTCTGAAACAAACTTCAAATTGTAGCCCAATAGGCAAACTAATTACGAAATTTAACTTTAATGATTGAAAATCGGAAGATTTCGTTAGGATTTCCATTTATTTTTTACAGAGGAAACACTTCCTTAATTGTTCTTATTTTTATGAACGAGAAAGAGTTGACTTTAATACCTCCATAAATTTATTTGTATAGATAAAACAAGTACTGTAAAAATATTTTTTTAATATATAGACTATTTTTCTCTAAATAATTATGTAAAAAATAGAATCAAAGCATATTTCGTATTCAAAATGCTTAACAAAATCGTAATTATTTTTATTAATAATTACACATTAAATTGGCAGCTCGTCATTTATTTCCAACCGAAAAGCAATTTCCACATTAGTTTTTAATCGGACTGGGGTTCAAAGATTTTGCATTCTACTCTAACTCATATTGATAATGTAAAAAAGATACAAGGGACTTCGTGGAAGCAGTCAGAAAGAAAATAGTTAATGTAATCTAGATGATGAGACATAACACCTTGCAATTGAACATTTTAATCATACGAATGCTTATTAGCGCCCAGGAGCTCTATCTTGAAGCTGTGGTAAATGGAAGAGAAGGGGGATGGCGTCCCTTGGGCCCCGAACTGTTGTAATTTGGATGAGGTATTGTCTTTTTTCATTTTTACCATTTTTATTATCGTAATCATTTTTTTAACGCTACTTGCAGTATTAGAGGATAGCGCTAGGGTTATGCTCTTCAACTACGAGGTCTTAGATTTTGTGTTAGGTAGGCTCGTAGGCTACATTTACTATCAACTCTTCATTTTCCTCTTTCATCCGAGAGTCCAGCCACCGGTGCTTGTGTCCCTTTTCGTCACATTCCTTGGTAAGTGACTGCATTCACGGAGTAGCTTTTCTGCATCCATGAGAATAGTCACTGACGGTGGTAGGTGACTTTGATCATGGAGTTACTTTTCTTTCTTACTGCTTCTTCCAGTCTTTTGTATTTAATTTCCTTTTGACGTCAGCAAAATAGTCACGATATGACTGAAGCAGAAGTTAAACCCCTACTAAAATAAATAAATTAAAGTATATAGCTATCAACCAAATTAATATATAAACATTATAGAAATAACAATAAATGAAATTTCTCCTGATAAGGTGCTAAAGTATCACAGTACATTATGCATCATATCCCATCCGCATTAAGAAATAATTTTCATATTCACAAAAACTGTAGTTCCACCTATACAAGTATATACATTCATCAGTTTGAAATTTTATAAAGGACTTTGAAGAAAGGATTTTTACAGAAGGGATTTCTAATTCACCTATCACCAAAGTTAAAGGACGCAGGAAAGCTACTCAGCGAAAATACAATCACTTAGTAATAGTAACGCGAACAATGGTGACTGCACTTAAACTTATGTAGGTTACAGAAAATTATGTCTACGAGCCTACCTATAAATTAAGAACTTAATACTACCGTTGCTGGTAAAAACATACGCTGAACTTCTGATGTTTCTTGACAAATTTCTTTGTTCGATAATTGTTTTAAGAGTTTAATTTTCGTGCGATTTTAATATATTAGCTGATATTGAGTAATACCAACCACATGCTTAGTAACGTTTATTATCGGTGTTGTCATAGCTTATTTATTTATAATTAAGTAATTGCAATATTGTTGATTATTTGCAAACCAGTTTGGCAGGCGTTGTTTATGAAATAAGCTTATTAAATAAATGCTTTTGAGAGGTACTTATATTATACGTATCAATTCCTGTCCAAATTAATATATTTAATTGATAATGGTGTAGGGAATGTCCATATTCTCGAATAATTGAACTCTCTCTAAGCTATCGGAGGACACTCCGTTACTGATACTTAGTTTGCAAAGCACTAGTGGTATAGAAACGAGAAAACTGTCCATTTTTAATAATATAATTTCCTCTAATTTTCATTATTCCATGAAAGTTAATATATCCAGTAAGTGAGTGACTTTAAAGATAAATTGAACTCAGCTATTGCGTTAAGTAAATTAAACTATTTTTATAGGAGATATTTCGTTTTTTGGCTAAGACCGCTGAATCCACAAATGGGATATACAAAAATTGAGAAACACTAATAGTATATAGTTTTGTAAATTATGATGATTCATGCCAAAGACAATTT
The DNA here is from genome assembly GCA_947561585.1 of Caprella mutica. Lineage (NCBI taxonomy): Eukaryota > Metazoa > Arthropoda > Malacostraca > Amphipoda > Caprellidae > Caprella > Caprella mutica. The sequence continues at coordinate 20,395 of CANNZV010004647.1, forward strand.
GCATATCTGTACTGAATATTAGGATATTCAATTCACCATGAATTAGTTACATCCACAACAACAATCAGTTATTAGCTATAGCTGTAAACTGTATATTTCGCTTCGGCTAAAATTTCCCCCTTCCCCCAATTCTCCCTTAGAGGAAGATACTTCTTTAAGGTGCTTCGATAATGATGAAATGTAAACTATACTGTTATTGAACTATCAGTTCTATTTAGGTTCGACTAAACTGGTTTGATTCTCAATCTCCTATGATTCTTCTACTATAGTTTCATCAGGGAGGATAGTAAAACACAGAGTAGTTAAGGACTTTCTACTGGTAAGATCTATGATAAATACAAGTACAAGATATGGAATTGGAATACACAAGTTAACAAGTTCGTATGATATGAATAGATTGCCGCAAATTTAACAAAGAACACTGGAGAACGTACAAGTATTTACTTCAGGAGGAACGACCGGCGAACCGTGTTTAACGGGCGGAATTACACTATGAACGAACGACATCCCTTGGATGTCCGTGATATTTATAGGGCTCTTTTTAGAGAAGGGATTTGAAGGAAGCTCTGGAATGACCAGTATGCGACAAGTTTTTGTTATAGTTTTACAAGGTCCACGATCAGAGTTTCTCGTCATAAAGTGGGGATATTTATGACTCATACGTGATAGCACAAAATACTAAGACTTGTAAATATAATCAAGATAATTATAAATAGCCAGCTTAATGACAGTTAATGATAGGGCACCACCCTAATTTATATTCGTTCTTAACTTCTTAAAGCAATTGTGCAATCAAGTTGCTTGAGAATGCAGGAATAATTTAGATAAAAATATGTAAATTAGAGTTAATTCTGAGCATGTAAAAAGTTAACTACAGTCTACCTCCTTGATTCAATATACGTATAATAAAAAGGAATATTACTAATATTATTACAATAATAAAATATTCAAATATAATAATAAAATGATATTACTATAATATAATATAATATTCAATATAATAATGTATTTATATTTAGTGGTGGTTAGAGATTGAATTATATCGTCTAAATATTATATAAATATAATATTTACCCTATATGGTTCAATATTTCTAACACATCTCCCCCTCAATTGTAGTGAAAATAAAGGATTTTTACTTTACAATTTCACCACGATACAGTTTTATTCTTACTACGTCCTTTATTCTTACCACGTCAAGGTCACTTCTCAACCGGTTTCATTCACTACCTCAAGTGTAAACAGATTTTATGTAAGAATTTATAATGTACTCAGATACTATATTATAATAATAACAAGTTGAATTAAATTTTATAAAATACAATTGTCCATCTATTTTAAATCTTATAAATCTTAATCTATTACCAAACTACCACCCAACAAGAATACTATCCTTAAATCCTTATAATCTATTACCAAACTACCCAACAAGAATAACACATGATTATATATGAATTAATTAAGAATATAATATTCTTATTCTAAGCAAAATACATGTGAATACATGATCATATAAATGCTAACTCAATACAACAATTTTTCCTTATTTGATCAATTTTAGTAAAAGAAAGTTATAATTTTACATATCATTTAGAAAGATGGAATGGGTATGTTTCTGTTTTCCTGATCATTATTCGAGTAGTTAGAATTTACGGACAAGGTTGGATATAATTTGTTATGATGTGGAGTATTTGTACCTACATTTGCAACCGAAAGAGGCTCAGTTTTAGTCTCTGGGGCTAACCAGTTGCTGGTTTTCTGACGCCATTTGCGTGTACTAGTTCTTGTACTATCAGCGACAGATCTCAGTGAACTGGCAATCGAATCTTTACTTCTACCAGACGACCATCTACTGGGCATCTTTCGTGCTTTACTAAGGCCCCTCCTAAATGAAAGTTTCAATGAGTCACGAGGTGACTTCGGAAGTCGTTTTTTAACACTCTTCCTTATTCCCAATTCAATTGAATTATCCTGAATTCCCTTGTTTTTTCTCTTATTCAAGAACCAATTTCGAATTCTAGGTAAGAATATGATTGCTAATAATATGGAATGGATAATAACTATCACTGTTATCCCACCATAAGCTACTATTGAATAAGAGGTAACCTGTTCCAAAGATACGTCGTAATTATCGAAGTCAAAGGTAAATTTATCACCTTCTGAAGGAAGTTTATCAATTTGAATTTTAATAGATTCGTGTAATGGCTGAGACTCGTTCAAAATGAAAGGAGGTAAGGATGTGATATCAAAAGATCTTCCCTTTCCTGACTTGCCTACTAGAGCCTTTATATCAATATTCTGTGTTAGCACTGCAGGCCATTTTGTTGTAGCCGTAATTAAGTCGCATTCATTTGGAATAAAGGTTAGACCATCAATTGTGTCCTTAATTCGAGTCTCAGGACAATTCAAATTAATGGGAGTAGGTTCAGAAACATACAATAGCCTATTTTGTGGAGTACTAGCTAAATAGATATTTTGGGGATAATTTTTGAAATTACATAATTTTAACACATCATCTACATTTCCAATATATCCTGCATATGAACATGAATTATAATTAAGACTCCAAATAGGGAAAATATCATTTATGACGTGCAAGTCATCAGTAATAGAATTTACATTTTCAGAACTTAAGATTATGTATTCATGCTTATTCACTAAAATTACATCGTTTACTTCAGCTATCATTATAGAACCAGATGAAAGTTTAATTGGATGTGGTACTAATGAATAAATCTTATAACTAGATAACTCGACTAAGGGAATTGTCATAATAAACCGGTTTTGTTGGAGGTGTTTAATTTTAAGTAATGAGATAATTTCGGGAATGTTTTCTCTTGTCACATTAACTGGGAATTCTAATCCTGTGAAATAACTCGTCCCTTCCTTAATGACTTCGCTAAACGTTTCTAAATTTAGGAGGTCTGCATTCAAATAACCAGATCGTAACAATGTCATACTATTATCAGCAATTCTGAATAAAATGAGCAAATTTGTTGCCGCCTGCTTTAACTGATTTAAATTCCATTGGACTGTATATGCAGATTGAGTTCTTTTATTTAACTCTGTCATGCTTTCTAAGATCAATTTTATATTCTGCACATTTAATGTCAAATTTTTTGACAAAACATCAATACGTTCGTTGGTAATCCTTACTTTTGAATTTACTGTTTGAATGTTTTTATTTAGGGAGTTTATTTCATCAGAATTATCTTCACCACCAAATAAGGCTCCTATTAAGCTACCTCCAATCAAACCAATCGTGCCTACAACTACAGTTCCTAAGAAAATCTGCTGATCTGGGGAAGGTCGAATGACTGAAGGTCGCTGGCTAAAATAGCCTTGGGTCAATATTTGGGCTGGTGTTCCAGCTTCTAATGTAGTGAGGTTTGACCAAATAGGATCGAGAGTGGTCTTTAGGTTGTTGAAATCCTCAGATAGGTTTATAAGAGTTCGATTAGGACACATTAGACTATTTTCTAAATAATTTAAAACCTCCACATAAGTAGCTTCTATTTTATGTAACAAGAAACTGGTTCTTCTTATAAATCCTAAATCATTTTCAGCCTTACCTAACACTTCAGATGAAACTAATGCTGATATAAAACTATTTGTCACTTGTAAATTTGATGTGAGTTGATTACATATGTTATCAATGAAATCTAATCTAATAGGTGAAATGAGGTAAGCTCCGGTAACCCGGGCTTGCCCCGACCATCCTATCTTTACAATTGGTGAACTACTTTCTCTTTCTAGCAGGGCAGTTACGTATAGGATTACGTATGCTAACAGCACAGAGACACGATAAATGATCATCTCTTCCTGAGGAATAGAAATATTTCCTCTTAATACATATTCTCACTTAGTCTCTATTCTATATTATTTCTAATAACCCATTTAATTTGTAAATTAACGATGTTAGTTAGTTAAATGTTAATATTAGTAAAGTATAGTAGTAAAGTAGTAAAGTATAGTATAGTTTCTAACAATAGTCTTGGAATAAGATATTTATACAAATGTATAGTGGTTAGTTAACTTGGATTAATATAATTCGCATGCAGACTTAAGTTATTTTCTTGGTCGTCTCAGGTCATATCTCCTTTGAGTGGCCTGAGTTTCACGTGGTTTAGTATTAGTAAGATCCACCGTGTTAGTGTTATTATCCACCTCTGTGGCATTTCCCTCTGTTATTTTAATTCCAGCGTTACTACCCGCTTGACCCTGAAGATTAGTTCCCTTGGTTACGGCTGTAGAAACCTGGTCTAGGGGAATTTGACCTGTGGAAGAATGACCTGTTGGAGGAATTCTATCTGTGGGAAGTTGTAATCCCAAGATTAATTTATCTGGATGAATTACATAAGTTTCCTTAGTAACTTTGTCCTTGATATTGTATGCACGTCCTTCAGCCTTCGTTACCACGAATGGACCTGAGATGGGAAATTCTAGTTTCCCATGGTTCTTGTATTTCTTGAGGTTGGCAAAAACCCGATCACCAACCTCTATGGCCTTATCTCTTCTATTCTGATTTGCCCGATTCGTATACTCTTCCTGCGAGTTTAGCAAATATTGTCGGCAGTATTGTCGTACTTGGGTTACTTTATTCAGATGCATAGAGAGATAATCTTCCCCATAATTGAACCTAGGGGATTTGAACGCCACCGTGAAACTGTCGTATCCATACAGCGCGAAGAATGGAGTCTCTCCCAACACGTTGTTGAAGGTGTTGTTGACTGTAAGTTGAAGTGTTGGCAAAAAGAGATCCCAATCATTTCTAGCTGTATCCTCAACATAAATTCTTATTCACGATTTATACGTTCGGACAATCCCTGCGAACTGGGCTGATAGATTACTATCTCTACCTTCTTTATCCCATAGAACTTTAGAAATTTCCTTAGTTCTTCGCTCCGGAATTCTTGAGCGTTATCTGTCAGTAATGTTTCGAATGTCCCGTAATGGGATATTAATTCTCTCAAGGCTGCTATTATGGCACTACTGTCCTTATAGGCTAGGGAGAAAAATACAGAATACCTGGTAGTAAAGTCTCTAAAAACTAGAACGTACCTTTTTCCAAGTTCAGTGATGGGCAACGGTCCTAGGATGTCTGAACTGAGTGCTGTGAAAGGCCTCGGGGGAATAGGATACTTACCTAAGGGAACCGGTTTGGCGATTCCCTTTGCCCTAATGCACTTAATACAAGTCTTGGCCTTATTTTCGATGAATTCCCTTTCCTTATAGTTGTAGAAGTTCCGCCGAAATAACCTTAAGGTTCTGGGTGCACTCTTGTGTCCAGCGGTTATTTTATCATGGACAAGTTCAAACGCCCTTTCCATGAGAGAATCTGGTATGTATGGAACCAGAACTTCTTCCTCCGAATCTCCACGTTTGAATTTCCTGTAAACGTAGATAATCTTATTCAAGCTCTTGAAATTAGATAGCTTATGGGTAGATTCTTCAAGACCATTTATCATTGCTCTTCTCAATTCGATGCATCTTTCATCCTTTTTCTGATGTTCCCTCAGTTCCTTTTCATCCCAAGGTACTGCTACTGGGATTAGTGAATCAATTCCGTCATTTAGATTTTCCTCCTCCGTTTTTTCCTCTTGTAATTCAGTAATCTGAATCTTATCGTGGAAATCATCATCCAATTTCTGTGCGACATCTACACATCCCTTTTCTACGTCCACTAATCTAGATAATAAGTCTGCGAAAATATTACTCTTACCCGGTAAATATTTAATTTTTACATCATATTCCTGGATAGCCGTAGTCCATCTAGTAAGAGCTGCATCCTTAGTTACCTTCTGGCAAATTCCCAACAAGGGGAGGTGGTCAGTGTAGACAGTGATATCGTAGAGTTTGATGATATAATGGAATTTCCTTAGGGCATAAAGTAATGCCATCGCCTCCCTTTTTGTGCAAGAGTAGTTCCTCTGGGCTTCCGTTATGCATCTGGATACAAATGCCACCGGATGCAAATACTCTTGATGTTCCTGCAATAATACACTAGCGATCCCCACAAGGGAGGCATCGCAGTGCAGATAGAAGGGACGCGAATAGTCAGGTATCTTCAATATGGGAGCTGAGCAGAGTTTCTCCTTCAGTGCGTCCACCGCGAGAGAGTGTCGCTCAGTCCAGATGAACCTAACATTACTCTTCAATAGTTCATATAAGGGAGCTGCGATAATAGCGTAACTTGGAACTAAAACTCGAAAGTAGTTCAATGCTCCTAATAATCCCTGTAATTGTCGCTTACCTTTAGGATAAGGTAGGTTCCTAATATCCTTGGTGCGGTCCTCGTCCAAATTTAAGCCTTCTGACGTTAATTTGTAACCTAGAAACTTTACACTATTGGTGAAAAATTTACACTTTGAGATCTTGAGTTTTAAATCAGCCGAGGCTAATTTACTCAAGACCTTCTCTATCTTTTCCAAATGACTTACCTTGTTGTCTGAAGTAATAATTATGTCATCTAGGTAGACTAAAACGCCATGACCAATAAGATCGAATAAGACCTCATTTATTATTCTACTGAAAAACCCGGGTGCTGAGGACAACCCGAAAGGTATCCTCGTATATTCATACTTACTGTTGTTGAAAGTGAATGCTGTCTTGTGTCTGTCCTCTGCCTTTATGGGTACCTGATGGAATGCGGAAGCTAAATCTAGAGAAGTTATTACATTAGTATTACCAAGCGAATTTAATAATTCACTGATTTTTGGGATTGGGTACGTTATTTTGTCTGTTACCTTATTTAGCTGACGGTAATCAATGCAAGCTCTAATTTCACCGCCTGGTTTTGGGACAACCAGTAAAGGTGAGTTGTAGCTTGACTTGGACTTATTTATTATTCCATTCGCTAGCATGTCCTTTATGACAGTATCTAGCTGACCTTGTCTAGCATGAGGAATTCTGTAAGGGGGTACATTTACTACCACCTTAGGGTCGGTAAGGGTTATAGGCATTTCGTCTCCTTTAAAATGACCCAGTGGCTCGCCTTCCCTCCAGGAGGCCTTGTGGTATTTGTTCAGTAACTTTAGTAACTGAGGTTTCATAGTGCTATCTCCACAGTTTATTTCCTCTTCAGTAAGTGGTTTAAAACCCTTACTTATGTCCGTATGGTGGTTTCTTCTTTCCCCTTCCTGGACCAAATTCAGATACTCTTCACTTCTGTAAGTATTTACCGTACATAGCTTAGTTCCTTGCTTTAACCTTACCCGTTTATCATCCAGATTCATGAGGTTTACGGTAATTTGTCCTTCAGTTACTTTGGACAAGGCATTAGCTGTTACCACCATCTTCTTGTGATGCATTGTAGTGTGCAATACCAGGCACTGATTTTCTTCACACCATTTTGGTGCCTTAATATTCATTATTGTCACCGTATTTGGATCTAACTCTACGTCTTCAAGCAAATGAACGCTATTCATATCCCAGCATTTCCCATATTCCTCCTGTCCTCCTTGTTGTCCTATTGACGACCTTATGGGATGATTTACTAGTTCGCCATTATTGAGAATTCTCATATCCAGTTCTTCTGGATCCCTTATTGAATTTCCTAAATTTTTAAATGTTAGTGACTTCCTTGAGAAGTTCACTAAGGTCCGTTCTAAAGCATTCATTCCTAAAACAATTATTTGCTTTACGGGACTCTCCTTACTGATGACTAGCATTTCTACCGAAAAAGATCCTTGTGGGGTTATTAACCGTACCTTCGTACTCCCCACTATAGGAATCGCATTACCACTAGCATCCCTTACTCTACGTTTCGTCTTTCTTAAATAATTGGGAGGCACTAGCTTCTCATTTATTAATGAGGTCGAAGCTCCTGTATCCACGAGAGCTTCGTATTTCCCCTGACCAACCTCTATCATCAACTTAGGTGTAGATATGGAGGGTGTAATAGCAGCAACAACATGTTCCTCCAAATCCTGTACCTCCTCGCGTCAATTTTCTTCTTCTCCTTCAATGGCTCCATCCATAGAATTTGATTGTTCCTCATCTAGAACAAGCTTACTGGGGTCTTCCCATATTGTGTTCAATTCGTCCTCACTGTCTTCCTCATTATTCGGGTTATCCCATTCCTCTAAGTTTCTTAATGTTTCCTTAGGTTCTGGATACCTGTTATTTCTCTGGCTCTTTCCATTGTTTGTTTCCAGGTTCCTTCTTGCCCTACACTCGTTAGAGGTGTGTCCTCTACGAGTACATAAGTTACATACCTTATCTGATTTACAATCCTTGTAGTCGTGTCCTATACGGTCACACTTGTTACAGTAGGGTATCCCCTTTTTGATGCGTTTTGCGCATCTTTTAGCAATATGTCCTCTGTTTTTGCAGTAGGAACAATAATTTGGGCCTTCTGAATTTTGGGAGACTCGGCAATCTTTCTTGAGATGTCCTGTCTTGCCGCACTTGAAACATTGTCTTGCTTCATTTCTACGAGTAATATCCTGGAATTCATAGAGGACGTCTGAGCGGACCTTTCTGTCAGCCCTTTTCCTTTTATCTGACGCATGTTTTTCCATAGCGCGAGCAGCCTTCGCCTTTAACATGGTGGAGCGGAGACCTATTGGAGTCTTCGCTATCTCCTTATATACTTCTGGCTCTAGTTTGTCCGCCAAATGGAGGTGCATGATGAAACTATGTAGAAGTTCTTGGGCAGTTATAAATTCTCTTGGGGTTTGTGTTTCCCCGAGAGTGTACCTTACCTTTTCCTTTACGCCTATTCTGCTTGTCGTTGCATCTTGACTCTCGGTTGTATCTCTGGCTGAACTCTTGGACGGAACTCCAGGCGTTTTCTTCCCTTTGGTTGTAGATGATGGACTTGATTCTTCTCCTCCCTCTTCGGTTCCACTGGCACTGGACTCCTCATCCCTTGGTGGTTCGGTCGATGGTGGAACCCCCAAATCCTGGTAATCTTGATTACTTACCCTATAAGTCTCACTTATTATATTTTGGGAGAAGATTCCTTCCCTTTCTCTATGATTCCCTGACATAAATGCTTCCACTGCTGCTCTTGATTCTGCTTCTAACTGTGATATGGATCGTAATGGCTCCTGCGTGTGTATCTTGAAGTTCATTATGGTATGAGCAGCACACGTAAAATCAGTTCTCTCATGTTGAGGATATGAGATCAGTAATTCCTCCTTGAGGGATGAATAGGTTATGTTTAGACCAGCGAACCCATTTACCACTTGAATAGCATCACCCACATGCTTAACGATCTGATTAAATAAGAGAGAGACCTTTTGGTGGTCATCAGTAATATTTCTGCAGCGGAATTGGATTTCTAGACTGCGAAGGAACGTACGGACATCAATGTCCGACGTTCCTTGGGGATTTTCACCCTTCCTTAGATTTCCTCTAAATCTGGGTAGCGGGTCCAAGATAAAAAGATTCTGCTCCTGTCCTGCTATGGCCATTTTGCTTGCTGAATTCTCTTTATTAGTTTATTAGTTTATTGTCTTCTCAGGATTTCGTCTAATGTTCAGTAAATTTGTTTAGTCCCCATCACGCGTATTATGATATGATGCAAAATTTTAATACAATAATTATATATAACACAACAACCTTAGCATGCAATAGGTAAGTAAAATATGTGGTTAGTGATTTGATACCCCTAAAATAAAAAGAGTAACAATAATAATTCACAACAAGAATATAAAATATAATAAAAATATATAATATTACATAACATGTGAGATAATAGTGATTAATAGTGATTAATATATAATATATAATAATCAGTGATCAAAAATACTACTATTCGTAGGTAATTGTATAAATTTTTGAAGTTATTCCTACTTTCCTACTTAACCTTATGGGTCTTATATTTTATTTTATTATATATATATATTTTGAATTGACTAATTCGTCTTACGTTGTAATTCTCGTAGATCAAAGATGAGTTATGTACTTGCCCTTGTGATGACCTGTATGTGTTGTGACACAGTATTTATGTGATGTACGTAGAGTCTAGTGACTTCGGCACCAATCTAGGAAGCTGCTGTCTCTTCGTAGAGAGTCCGTTGACCTCGGCACAGGTCTAGGGAAGCTGCTGTCTCTTGTGGAGAGTTCGTTGATCTCGACACCAGTCTAGGAAGCTGCTGTATCTTGTGGAGAGTTCGTTGATCTCGACACCAGTCTAGGAAGCTGCTGTCTCTTGTGGAGAGTCCGTTGACCTCGGCTCGGCACCAGTCTAGGAAACTGCTCTAGGCGGTTAGCTACGTATACTGTAGCAACTGTTCGCTTCTTGCGTAACAGGTTTCACACGCTGCTCGCACGTGCTCAGTCCGGCGTTATAGATATGGATTAGTGGTGAGCCGCCTGGAGTTGGAGACGGAGGGGAACCGAGGTGGGGGGGGGGGACTGGAACGGTCTGGGGGGAAATTCTGGAACTGGGGGAAGGATGGGGGAACTCTGGAACTTGTCTGGAGGGAAATTCTGGAACTGGGGGAAGGATGGGGGAACTCTGGAACTTGTCTGGATGGAGATGAGGTGTTTACCACGTCCTTCAAGTACTAACCCGTTTCTCTTTTTATTTTAGTTGTTGATAGTACTTCTGTTGACTCTGTTGACCTCCCAGACGTATGTCAGGTCTATATCTGACCAACACAGTGCACTAGTTGCTAGCTGCTGCACTCTCGCTTGGATTGGATCTCAAATGTTCGAATTTATCCGCTATGCTATCAGCGGTACATATATGTAATCATAATATATGTATGCTACTCAGGAGCTTATTAACCTGAGGGTTCGTGTGTGTGTCTACTCCTCCTCAGCCGCGAATCCTCCTCGACTCGATCTACTCACTGCACTTGGTTTCACAATTCACAAAACTATATCTGTACTTGTATACTAGTATCAATAGATCAGAGTATTCGAAAGTCCCTGTTTGGGCGCCAGTATTGAACTATCAGTTCTATTTAGGTTCGACTAAACTGGTTTGATTCTCAATCTCCTATGATTCTTCTACTATAGTTTCATCAGGGAGGATAGTAAAACACAGAGTAGTTAAGGACTTTCTACTGGTAAGATCTATGATAAATACAAGTACAAGATATGGAATTGGAATACACAAGTTAACAAGTTCGTATGATATGAATAGATTGCCGCAAATTTAACAAAGAACACTGGAGAACGTACAAGTATTTACTTCAGGAGGAACGACCGGCGAACCGTGTTTAACGGGCGGAATTACACTATGAACGAACGACATCCCTTGGATGTCCGTGATATTTATAGGGCTCTTTTTAGAGAAGGGATTTGAAGGAAGCTCTGGCATGACCAGTATGCGACAAGTTTTTGTTATAGTTTTACAAGGTCCACGATCAGAGTTTCTCGTCATAAAGTGGGGATATTTATGACTCATACGTGATAGCACAAAATACTAAGACTTGTAAATGTAATCAAGATAATTATAAATAGCCAGCTTAATGACAGTTAATGATAGGGCACCACCCTAATTTATATTCGTTCTTAACTTCTTAAAGCAATTGTGCAATCAAGTTGCTTGAGAATGCAGGAATAATTTAGATAAAAATATGTAAATTAGAGTTAATTCTGAGCATGTAAAAAGTTAACTACAGTCTGCCTCCTTGATTCAATATACGTATAATAAAAAGGAATATTACTAATATTATTACAATAATAAAATATTCAAATATAATAATAAAATGATATTACTATAATATAATATAATATTCAATATAATAATGTATTTATATTTAGTGGTGGTTAGAGATTGAATTATATCGTCTAAATATTATATAAATATAATATTTACCCTACATGGTTCAATATTTCTAACAACTGTTATAATGTTTGGTGTATTTACTTAGATTGCTTCACTATAAACAGTAAAGTAAAGATTTTGTCACTATTTACATTACGGGGATAAAACTTTCTCCCAAATACCCACACGAGCCATTAACCTATCATTATATAATTATTTATAAGACTGCATATAATGTTATCTATCGACGGTTGCGCTAATGATAGATCCAAAGACGTTGCAACACGATTGACCGATCATCTTCGGTCATATAAGGAAGGAAAACTATATAAAAAAATTATTAATATACATGATACATGCTAGTATTATGGATATTAACCAAAATGAAATAATTATTATTATATGTTTTTTTCATATCTGCCCGAAAATATGGATCCGATCGATAATTCGTATTTTTCCCTGCGTATATTTCGTTGGGTTTATTGTTCGTAGATTCCCCAAAATAAGAAAGAAAGAAAAGATAATTGCACAAAGTTTCATTTATCTATTTAATTCTATTTATGGAGAAATAATCCCTATAAACAACGGCCCAACAAACATATGAATGTCGATTCGATGCCGGTTGCTGTCGAATTCGTAGCGCTAACGGTGGGTATCGACTTAGCAACCCTTTCGACTCATAGTAGATATAGGAATGTCTGTTTCTAAATGATATCTGAATTTACACTTCGAGTAGAAACACGAAAACCGATACATGGTTTTAACAGCATCATCTTGACGTCGGCATGTCTGTTTCCAAACGATATCTGAATTTATACTTCGACCAGAAGTGCGAAAACAGATACGTAGTTTTAAAAAAATCGTTTCAAATTTGGAAATTCATTTTCTTATCTTCCTGTTTTAAAATGCGTATAGAAATGTAGGAATTATTTCTATTCAATTGGATTGTACTATCAGAGAAAAGTGTATCCGTCAGATGATTTGGACGCGTATGAATAAACTAGTTCCAGCTGTAATGCGGTTTATGGTACGCTCCTCCCTAATTCATAATTTACCCCCGCAAATAAGCAAGCTCTGTTCATGTTGACAAGCGGCGGAACATTTTGTCTCTAACTGTAATGATGGAAGGTGATTAAATAATGTACTCCTCTAGTTAAAAATTGTCTTGGCAAGAATGAGTCATTTAGATATTAACTTAGCAGAATAGTTTTGAATTTTTTTGATAAATATTTTTCAATCTTTTTACCTTAGTACTCTATTTTTTCAAAGTTTATTAAATATTTACGTTGATTATCGAAAGTTTTTAATTTAAATTTTTCTTGTGTTTATATAAACTATCTATTTTTAGCTATGGTCTCAATTTTTAAATGAAATATTTCTAACACTGTGAAATATAATTGAATGCTACTTTTTTGTATCTTCATCCTTGAAATTACGTTATGTAGTTAAATTTATAATATAAGTCTCATTAATTGAATATTTTAGAGGTGACGATATTGCACAATTTTAGTCCCTTTGATAAGGGTACTTTAAATATTTTATTGAGGTGAAGATGAGCTCTATAAAATGTTTAGAGTTCTTATCAATGAACTGAAACTTTTCGTTTATCTTCACCTCTATAAAATTTTTAGTTTTAAATAGAGAGACTGAAATTTTGCGTTACCTCTATAAAACATTTAGTTTTTTTATAGAGGTAAATCGGTGACTCACAGGTGAAGTTATACTAGGTGAAATCATAAAAGCAGAAATCATTAATTTTTTGCAAGACTTCGTCACAGCTTTTAGCAAAACGCGATAGCTATTTTCACCTCTATAAAATATTTAGAGTACTTATCAAAGAGACTAAAATTTTTGTTATTTTCACCTCGTGACCGGGGGGGCTCGTGACCGGGGGGGCTCGTGACCGGGGGGGCTCGTGACCGGGGGGGCTTATGACCTAGGGGGGCTTATGACCTAGGGGGGCTTATGACCTAGGGGGGCTCGTGACCGGGGGGCTCTTGACCGGGGGGGAGGGGGCTCTTGACCGTACCCCGCAGTTAGTTAGTGTGCCTCAATTTATCAGCTTTACCCTATAACTTCACCTGTATGTCACCGATTTACTTGCCTTTAGATTTGAATGTAAGAGCATACACATTTCTTCGTATTTACTAGGCATATTTTTCATTTTTTATTTCTTTTTTAAAAGTTGAACAAGATTATATATAATGTTGGTTCTTGGAATAATTTCAAGTTTCCAATGTGGTCAGATATTCCAGAAGCAACATCTGTAATATAATGAAGTTTGAAATTTTATTAAAATTAAGCCGCTAGGGGCTCTATCCTGGCACTGTTTGTGGTCAATGGAACAATTCTGCAGTCATGTGGCATTCCTTGGGCTCCAAACTGTTGGAATTTGGATTATGGATTTTTTTCTATTTTATCATGTTTATCTTATTTTTAACGCTACTTGCAGTTTTAGAGGATAACGCTAGGGTTATGCACTTTAACTATGAGGTCTTGTATTTTTATGTTAGGTAGACTCGTAGCCGTAGGTAGGCTTCATTTACTATCACCTCTTCATTTTCCTCTTCCATCCGTTAATGCAGCCACCAATGATTGTGTCTTTTTTCGACACATTCCTTGGTAAGTAAATGTATTCACGGAATAGCTTTTCTGCATTCATGAGCATTGTCACCGACGGTGGTAAGTGACTTTGTTCATGGAGCCACTTTCCTCTCTGACTGCTTCTTCCAGTCCCTTGTATTTAATTTCCTTTCGACATCAGCGATATGGCCTTTGGTTCCGAAGCAGACGTTAAACCCCTACTAAAATAATAATACTCTCAAATTATTGCGGATATAAGACATACAATATAAAACATCTATCAATTTTCATATAAATATAATCTTGATAACCTATAGGTCCCAGGCTAACTTAAAAAAAATAGTATTTTGCAGGTTTATCATCTATAAATATGAATTCTAAAGGTCAAACAAACACCATAAGAGAAAAAACTAATATTGCCAGAAGAGGCCAAATAATAGGGCTCTTTGAGGCAGGTAAAAGCCGAAAAGAAATTGCAGAAGAGCTGGGTTCTGAAAGATCTACTGTAGGCCTGTGGATCAAACGGTTTGTGCAATATTATTCAAAATATTATTTATTTATTTCCATACTTTTCAGTTTTGAGCTCTATAGTACCAAAATTGTCTTTTAAGCTCACTTTCATTCATTTAATCCTATTTGTATTTTTTAAATAAATTTTCTGTTGAGCTGACACCTTCCAAATTTATAAAATATAGTTAAGTTACACCATTTTCTTCAGTAGTTATTAATTATTCTCTTCTTTCTATCGTTCACGGTTCAACCTCTCGCAAACGTTCATCAGCATAATGCACAACATAACAATATCTGTGCAAGTTGTTACTCTCTTTCTTTAATTAGTTCTATGCTAATATTGGAAACACCTGTTCACTTGATATAGTTAAATATATATGTGATTTACTTTCCTTTTATTTTTCTTCATCAATCGAGCTTTTACTTCTTTTTATATTTTGACCTCGAAGGTGGATCTTTTTCAACATACCAAATTTGCTTCGCATTCACGTTGTTCAGAATTTACAACCCCTCTTGTCTTCTATTTTGGTAGTTTTGAAACTCTTTTGACTAGAATTTTTAGGCATCAGATCGCACGATACTGACAAACTTTGGGTGTGAAGCAAATATTTACTTCAACTTTTTTTTATCAAATCTTTGGATGCATTCATTTCGTGTGGAACAGTAATCTCATTTTAAATACAATCATTTATTTGTAATTATCAAATTATTTTAATATAGCATGAAATTAAAAATTAATTCTAATTTATCAGTTCTCTTGAGTTTAATAGTTGCTTGTAACGTTCTTTAAAAATAAATATCGAAAGAGTATTTAAATTATTCCGTTTGTAATAATTTTCAGATTCACCAGTGCTCGTCTGCAGTGTCCTTCTCGCCAGTGTCCTCCTTCTCGCCAGTGTCCTCCTTCTCGCCAGTGTCCTCCTTCTCGCCAGTGTCCTCCTTCTCGCCAGTGTCCTCCTTCTCGCCAGTGTCCTCCTTCTCGCCAGTGTCCTTCTCGCTAGTGCAGTACTAATCAGTGTAGTTCTCATCACTATCAGTGTAGTTCTCATCACTATCAGTGTAGTTCTCATCACTATCAGTGTAGTTCTCATCACTATCAGTGTAGTTCTCATCACTATCAGTGTAGTTCTCATCACTATCAGTGTAGTTCTCATCACTATCAGTGTAGTTCTCATCACTATCAGTGTAGTTCTCATCACTCCCGGGAAGTCTAGTCTCATTCCCCGACATGCTTATTCCGCAATCATTCATAAATAGACTTAGCATCCTAACAATCTTTACGATTCCAGACACATCTATCATTTTAATCGCTATTAAATTTAGGATTCATATTTCTTAACTCATACGTCTGTGATATCCATTTATTCATGCTTATTACTTCTTAATTTTCAACGACATTTCTCCGTGAGAAAGTGCACAAAATACCGAACTAATTTGTATAGTTTTATTCATTGCTATGCGTTTGAAAATTTTTAATCGTTGGTAAATATAGAATTAATTGTATATTGTAGGTTCATGTTATTTATACAACCCTATAAGCTTTTAAAAATTGTTCTAAGATTGATACTTCAAGTAAACTAGTACTAATTGGAAATCCCTTATTTTAGTAAGAATTGTATCGGGTAGTTTTTACTTTAGAAATAACCTGCAAGTGTATTTTTTTCGTGTAGTAGTTTTTAAATTTACTTAATTAAATTTTTTAACTTTTGTTAAAAACTATTTTTATAAATATATAAATATAAATTGATTATCTGATTTCTGTTTATCCTTCATTTGTCTTATTTTGAAAGTACAATATTAATATATATTTGATAGAGATAGAACTTCAAGTTTAAAGCCTTAGTTGACAGTTGTCATGAATCCCAGTTTCACTCCGATGTCACAAATTAAGCACCAAAACTGCAGTAGGTGGCTACAGTTAGTTCTCTTCTTGGAGAAACTTTCTTTTGGTTCATCTCATAGAACTTTGTAACTTATTAAATTGTCAACGTTGGCGATGTGGCATTTATTGAGAAGAAAAATAATGATAATTTCAGTTATTTTTAGTTCACGATATCACTGCTTGTTAATTGGTAGTGCATGCATTTAATATATAAAATTTAAACTGTAAAGAATCCTTTCACTAGATGATATAAAATCAATCAAATTACTGCATTTAAAATCTAAACTAAATAGATTAAGCTACAACTTAGTCAAAACTCGTAACTTTCTTTTATTCATTAGCCTAAAAGAATTTTTAAATTAAAGAACTTTATTAAAAGATAGAAAGTATCGGTATAGCCGTATAGGTAATTACTTATTTGTAAGTTGCTGAAAATAGAGAAAAACGCTTGTCAGCAACTTACTGATTGTTGTCATTAAATTGAGACGTAGGGTAAATTATTATCATTTTAAAAACACAAATTTCAATAACTTCCACATTTTGGTCAATATATTGAATGAATAAAAAACGATTATACACACAAAGGACTTCGAAAAAGAAGAAAAACTTGTCTTATCGACGAAATTAGTCATCAGTCATCACTGTTAATTTATTGAAATTCTGAATGCAGAAAATATCCGGATTATAACCGAGACAGGTTATAGCCCGTCCAGCAAATCATTTAAATGTGAAAAAAATGCGAAG
>CANNZV010004648.1:4595-37834 GCA_947561585.1 Caprella mutica
TATTTTGTTGAAATTTTAGTTAAATGTATTACACACTCGTTATATATTTAATGTTAACTTCCTGTTAGACTAGCTCAGCTATATTAAATTACCTATTGTTTCAATAACTAAGTATTACTTTTAATGAGAAACGGACATAAGGTCTAAAGTCGATCACACTTCCGTCGAGGGTTAAATACCCTGTCTTGTAGTTTCTGAAATCAGTCTGTCTTGAACATTACTCAGTGAGAGATGAGTTCCACTCATCTCTCCATAGACTTCTAATTGTATAACATATTTACTCTTTAAATAAACTCTATGTCTTAACGTTGTTAACCCACTGTTATTTAACCTAATTCTAACAGGTTATGGGCCCAGTGAACGATAAGAGTTTATAAATCAAATTATGTTTAAACAAATTAAAAGTTTATAATAGTAATAAAAACGAAGTGCTGTGAAAAAAGTGTTAACCTATATGAAACATATCACTCAAAACGCTTGCGTAAGCATATCGTGGTCACGCGCTAATGAGGTCAATTATAATGATTGCTCTAGCGAAAAATGCACTTGTGTTATAATATAAAGATTTAGTATTTTTGCGGAAGAGGTGTCAAGAGAGGTCACAAATTACCTTTAAATCTGTGACCTTATCCTTTGGTAAACAGTCTTTCAACAAAAGGTTCTTGCGAACTAAGACCTGTGTTACTGTTCCAATTAAATATTAATAATTATATTCAGTGCAGTTATTCTTATGAATTAGAATAATGTTAAAACATCAATTCAGTTAAACAGTAAATCAAGTTAACTGCTTTGGTTGTTTATTTTTGTTAAAGTATTGAATGATAGTAAATACTTATATTCAGTGCAGTTATTCTTATGAATTAGAATAATGTTAAAACATCAATTCAGTTAAACAGTAAATCAAGTTAACTGCTTTGGTTGTTTATGTTTGTTAAAGTATTGAAGGATAGTAAATACTTATATTCAGTGCAGTTATTCTTATGAATTAGAATAATGTTAAAACATCAATTCAGTTAAACAGTAAATCAAGTTAACTGCTTTGGTTGTTTATGTTTGTTAAAGTATTGAATGATAGTAAATACTTATATTCAGTGCAGTTATTCTTATGAATTAGAATAATGTTAAAACATCAATTCAGTTAAACAGTAAATCAAGTTAACTGCTTTGGTTGTTTATTTTTGTTAAAGTATTGAATGATAGTAAATACTTATATTCAGTGCAGTTATTCTTATGAATTAGAATAATGTTAAAACATCAATTCAGTTAAACAGTAAATCAAGTTAACTGCTTTGGTTGTTTATGTTTGTTAAAGTATTGAATGATAGTAAATACTTATATTCAGTGCAGTTATTCTTATGAATTAGAATAATGTTAAAACATCAATTCAGTTAAACAGTAAATCAAGTTAACTGCTTTGGTTGTTTATTTTTGTTAAAGTATTGAATGATAGTAAATACTTATATTCAGTGCAGTTATTCTTATGAATTAGAATAATGTTAAAACATCAATTCAGTTAAACAGTAAATCAAGTTAACTGCTTTGGTTGTTTATGTTTGTTAAAGTATTGAATGATAGTAAATACTTATATTCAGTGCAGTTATTCTTATGAATTAGAATAATGTTAAAACATCAATTCAGTTAAACAGTAAATCAAGTTAACTGCTTTGGTTGTTTATGTTTGTTAAAGTATTGAATGATAGTAAATACTTATATTCAGTGAAGTTATTCTTATGAATTAGAATAATTTTAAAACATCAATTCAGTCAAACAGTAAATCAATTTAACTGGTTTGGTTGTTTATGTTTGTTAAGTATTGAAAGATAATAAATACTTTGAAAAAACATGACTTCAAATAAGTTACCGGGGATTGTTCCCCTAGACGGAAACAAACATCAACAGGGCGATAACTCCAGCAGCAGTGGTTACGGTTCAGGGGGCTATGGGGATAACAGCTACTCATCCCAGAGCTACCCCAATCTGGATACACCCAGCAAGGAGGAGGATACGGTACTATGGACAGCAGCAGAATTACTATGCACAGCAGCAACAGACACCGCCAACCCAAATCTCTTACGGCAACTGGGGACAACAGGCACCGGGCGGTTGGAGTGCCGCAACCACTGGACAAGCTGCCGGTACTTGGAGTGGCTATGGACAACAAACCGGACAAACGCCCCAGCAAAGCTGAAGCAACTCCACGCAGGGTGGTGACTATGGGAACTACAACTACAAGAAGTAAAATAAGTAAAGACTTGTTTGTTTGTAAATAGCTACACAAGAAAGTGGTAGTGTTAAGTTGCTAAAATGACTTAGTTTAACTGACATTTAACTTACGCCATATTATAGTTCTATTCACAGTAAATAAATAACCTGATGTTAGTCTAGTGGTAGGTTTAGTTAACTTTCGCCTCTACGGTTCTTGCACCGGTGTACAACTTGCTTCAGCATTTGTGAAGTGAATTCTCAAATTAAATATATTTATGTTATTGTTATCAAGAATATAAATGGTTTATCAACGTAACTAGTTTGGAAAGGTAATGAGCGTGATGGGAGAGTATTATTCCGCATTCTGGCTTCTGATCTCTCTTAACTAGGTAGCTTATTTTATTTGCTCCCTGTTCATGATGTCGTCCGATCTTGAGAACCTCAAAAAATATTTCGACGAAAAATTCAGCTCTCTTGCCGCTCACTCACAAGCTGCTCCAGTTAATAACGTTCAGTTTAAATCGAAGGGCAACCAAATTCAAGCTAATTTCATTCAAAAGGTGACATCAATACTCGCTACTGCTAAAGAAAGAGCCACCAGAGAAGACTACGACGGCGTCATTGCTAAAGTCGACGAAGCTAAGGTAGAACTTGACAAAAGGTTCAAACTCATTAGAATCGCAGACAGATCAGACTACGGGTGGGCTACCGTTAATGAATACATTTCTGATGACCTCGCTAGCGACTCTGAAGACGAAAAGCGTCTACGAAAGGCCGAAAACGCTGCTCAAACCAAAAGAAAGAAGAAACAAGAGTTTCACAAGGCAAAACAGGCAAAACTCGACGAAGCTTCCACTTCTTCTAATCCTCGTACTCAGTTTTTTCGAGGTCAACGACAGACCCGCATCTTTTCTACCAACGACAAATGCTACGGCTGCGGCGTTAGTGGACATTGGAGATCAAACTGTCCTAAGTCAAAGGATCTTAAGTTTGAAAGAACAAACTAGCATCAATCTGGATTTAGATGTTAATATTAGTTTGGAAGATTATATAGAGTTTCCTAATATAAGCGTTTTCGGACAGCCCTCTTCATTCGACGATGATTATTCAGTAGAAATTATCGTCGAGGATACTGAATTGACCAACGTAAATCATACTGGTGAGGACCCCATTTCCTCAATCGAGCACTGCTCTGAAGCCTCTAGTGCTAGTAACCTGAAATGCTATGAGCATTTGGCCTCTAGAGCCGGCGACGAAAAACGCAGTTGCAGTACTAATTCGGTGAGTTATGTTAATAATGTGTTCGTGTCTGGGTGTTTAAGATTATGTATAGGATTTTGGGCCAAAATTACTAAAGACACCTTTATATTAGATTTGATAAAATATGGATACAAGATACCTTTTTTCACAACTCCCGGAATAAAGGAATTAAAAAACAATAAAAGTGCGTTGAACGAAAGGGATTTTGTTAACAAAGAAATTTCTAAACTCTTACTCTCAGGTTGCATTACAGAAACTAGTTCGAAACCCTGCGTCATAAATCCCTTATCAGTGTCAGTAAATCATACGGGCAAGAAAAGATTGATATTGGACTTACGTCATGTAAATAACCATATATTCAAATTTTCTGTTAAATATGAAGGGCTGAATATCCTTAAACAGTACTTAAATTCTGATTACTATATGGCTAAGTTTGATCTTAAATCTGGGTATCATCACGTAGATATATATTCAGAACACCGAACTTATCTCGGTTTTGCATGGAGAAACGATGACCAAACAACAAAATATTATATATTCAATGTGTTGCCATTTGGACTGTCATCAGCATGTAGTATATTTACTAAAGTTCTTAGACCACTAATATGTCATTGGCGAAAACTAGGAATGAGAATCATTATGTACCTAGATGACGGCATAATAGTTAATCACAGTAAACTTCTGTTAATTTCTCAAACGGAACAAATTAAAAGCGACCTTTACAATGCAGGATTCTTTATTAATGAGGAGAAATCTATTTGGAAACCAAATAAACAATTAGAATGGTTAGGCGTCTCTATCAACCTCACTACTATGAATATCGAATTACCTAAGAATAAAATTATAAGATCTAGGAATTTAATAAATCGAACTCTAGAAAAACCAGTAACTGCTAGGCAGTTGTCTAAGGTAACCGGAACTATTATTGCTACTAGAGAAGCAAACGGCATTAAAACTCTTCTTATGACTAAACGATTGCAAATGTGTATTAGGGATTCTGAATACTGGGATAGATATTTAAAAATTTCAGAAGGTGCACAGGAAGAATTGCTTTATTGGAGCTCTGAATTCACGAAAGATACAATTTCCAGCTCAATCGTGCCTAATAATCAAACTTCTCTCACTATTTACACAGATGCAAGCGACATTGGTGGAGGCGGATATATTGTGGAATTAGCAGGATCTGATTCCTTTTTCCCATGGTGTTCAAATCAGACATCAGAGAGCAGTACTCATAAAGAGTTAAGGGCACTTTTCCTGATTCTTTACAACTTTAGATGCATATTGAACGACACTAAGATTAAATGGTTTTGCGACAACTTGAACGCGGTAAAAATAGTTAAAACCGGTAGCATGATTCTGACACTACATGAAATTATCTTAAGTATAAACAAGTTATGTTGGGAATCTAGGATAGAAATATTTCCAGAATGGA
Source organism: Caprella mutica (assembly GCA_947561585.1). NCBI lineage: Eukaryota > Metazoa > Arthropoda > Malacostraca > Amphipoda > Caprellidae > Caprella > Caprella mutica. The sequence goes on from CANNZV010004648.1 coordinate 9,496, forward strand.
TCGAGCGAGAACGAAACAAGATCGCAGATTCTTTAAGTAGAAACCGGAATAGCGACGAATGGTCTGTGTCCAATAACGTGTTTAGTTATTTCGATAAAGTTTGGGGACCGCATACAATCGATCGCTTCGCTAATTCTTGTAACACTAAATGCATTAAATTTAACTCTCTCTATCATTGTGAAAATTCCTTAGGAACTGATTGCTTTAATTTTGATTGGAGCGACGAGAACAATTGGTTAGTTCCTCCAGTGCATCTGATTGGAAGAACTGTAAGCCAACTAAAAAAGAGCAGAGCAAAGGGAACCCTTGTAGTTCCAAAATGGAGTAGTTCATACTTTTGGCCTCTCTTGTGCGACGATTATGGGAAATTCGCGTCGTTTGTTGTTGATTATATAGAATACAAAAATCCTACAAATTTCTTTACTAGCCCTAATTCCAAATCCGTGTTCAATGGGAAATTTAAATCTAATGTACTAGTTTTGAAAATAAGATTTTAAATTCGTAATCATTAATAATGAATCACACTGATAGTTTTCCAGTGTTTTCGCCTCTGGTTTAATAACTTAACTTAACTTTCTTTCCTTATTTGTTTACATAATTTTCCTTATTCCCATAGCTAAAAGACTTTCTGATCGATGGTTTCTGGGTGAATGACTTTCAAGCGAACGGAAACTCCGAATTCAAAGAATTGGTTCAAGAAGCAAAGGCACTCGTTACAAAAAGTAGAGAGCCTGCTACAGTACGAGCTTACGTAAGCGAATACAACAAGTGGAACAAATGGAGAGAAGAGAATGTAAGCACTAACAACAACAGCGACGTAGGAGCAGTACTTGGGCTCTACCTAACGCATCTAGTTAACGCTGGGAAATCTGTTTCTTCCCTGAATAATGCATTTTACGGCATAAAGTGGATGCACAAGATAAGGGGGACAGCTGACCCTACCCTACACTCTCTCCCGAATCTAGTTCTTGAAGGGGGCAGAAGGAAAAATGGTCGGAGAGCGAAAAGCATGAAACCAGTCGATAAGAACCTAATGAATATTATTATTGAGAAATTTGGTCAAACTAAATCCTCACTAAGAGAGCTCAGGTTCGCAAGTATGTGCTCAGTAGCATTTCACGGCTTCTTCCGTTTCAATGAAACTTCCAGAATAAAACTCAGAGATTTATCTTTCAAAAAAGATCATCTCGAAATTTCGCTGCCTAACAGTAAAACTGACATATACAGCAAAGGAGATAAAGTTCTAATATCTACAGGTAACAAAGAGGACGATAAAATGCAAGTGCTGTGCAGATATTTAAGTATTGTGAAGAGTGAATTAACTGATGCTGACTTCATATTCAAAACCTTGATTAAGAAAGGGAATAATTGGCAACTGAGCCGCGCTAATAATCCTATATCGTACTCCAAAGCGAGAGAAGAGCTCCATTTTTTTCTTAAGGATATTGTTCCGAATCATGCTGAATACGGGTTGCACAGTTTTCGTTCAGGAGGTGCTACTACCGCTGGCGCAAATGGGATAACAGACAGACTACTGAAGAAACACGGAAGATGGAAATCTGAGGCATCTAAAGACAAGTATATTCACGAGTCTCTAGAGAATTCATTAACAGTTACAAAAAATTTAAGTTGACACTCGTGTCACTGTGTTTACTATCTAGTTTTGTTGGCAGTATAACCTATTAAATTACTACATGCCCTTACTTTGTTTTTTTCTGGTTAAGGAATAGATTACGCTTCTATTCGAGAGATCAATAAAGCTGCAGTATCCCAGAGTGTGTGTTATTACCTTTTCAAGTTAGGTGAAGTTGATAAATATATTTATGTTATTGTTATCAAGAATATAAATGGTTTATCAACGTAACTAGTTTGGAAAGGTAATGAGCGTGATGGGAGAGTATTATTCCGCATTCTGGCTTCTGATCTCTCTTAACTAGGTAGCTTATTTTATTTTTAAATAATCTCAAAGTTTGAATTTCAAGAATTAGCAGTTTTCGGTAAAGGGATTTACAAAATAATTATGGAAATGAATATTAGAAAATTAGGTACAATCATAAATCCATATGTATATTATTTGATAAATGTTTGTTCTAAAGAATTGCACCTTAGTCCCTTGTACTTTCCAAAGACTAAGGAATAGATTACGCTTCTATTCGAGAGATCAATAAAGCTGCAGTATCCCAGAGTGTGTGTTATTACCTTTTCAAGTTAGGTGAAGTTGATAATTGAAATTAGTTTTGTGGATAGTAGTTAGATAGAATTTTTATTGCTTTTTAATGATCAGCAGATTAATCTTTGAATCGTAACAAAAACTACCGACACAGCATTTAATTATTATTTTAATTGATGACTCAGCATGTTTACTTAATAGAAGTACGCGGTCTATTAGGTGAGCATATGAATTGAATACAGATGAATTGATATTCATACTGTGAATATTTGTGAATATTTAGAAGTGAATATTTAGAAATAAATAATTTTTCATTTTGAAATACTAATTAGATTTTGATGATTAGAAAATTTTAGAGTCAAAATAAATTAGGAATTTGCAGGAATGAAATATTTTTAAATTAATATACATAAATGAAATGGTTATATTTATAACTAATTTGTAGTAAAATATTAAACGAACTTTCAATTTTTCTGAAGAAAGGAATTATTTGAAATAGAATTAAACCATTAATAAATGTTTAAAATTCTTGCAGTTATAGGTTTGATTTTTTATGTTATATGTAAGTTTGAAATATTTTATATACATAGTATATTTTCTTTTTGGATTTCTGAAGACTCTATTTTATATCGACATTCAGAAATAAAAAGAGGGGAAGTAAGGAATTATTTGAAATAGAATTAAACCATTAATAAATGTTTAAAATTCTTGCAGTTATAGGTTTGAGTTTTTATGTTATATGTAAGTTTGAAATATTTTATATACATAGTATATTTTCTTTTTGGATTTCTGAAGACTCTATTTTATATCGACATTCAGAAATAAAAAGAGGGGAAGAAAGGAATTATTTGAAATAGAATTAAACCATTAATAAATGTTTAAAATTCTTGCAGTTATGATTGTTAAATTTGAATTTCAGAATTTTTCAATTTGAGTTTTAATGTTTTGAATTTTAGGATTGATTAAAATGAGATTTATGTCTTTAAATTTAGAATAATTCATTTCCTATGTAAATTGTTGTTCATTGTTTTTTTTTAATGGATCGTCTGACATATTCTCTAAATCGTTGCCTATTGATAGATTTACCAAATTTGTTAAATTAATAGGTATGAAAAATATATAATGTCGTGTGAGGAGGAGTGTTGAAATTTTAGTTAAATGTATTACACACTCGTTATATATTTAATGTTAACTTCCTGTTAGACTAGCTCAGCTATATTAAATTATTCCTTCTAACATATTTTGGGTTGTTACATAAGGTTATGTTTCAAAGATTAAATAAAATGAAAACTTTTCTAATAATGATGTTATCCACAGATAACTATTTGATAATAAGTACATAATATCCTGCCCACTTGCCAATTTTCAGTTACTTCTATTGCTTTGTGATGACCTAACTAACAACTTAAAAAGTGCTTCATTGTAAAGCCAGTCCGTAATTGTCTCATTCTTTGAATAGTTTTCTACTTAAGTCTTGAGGACTAAGCTATCGTTATAAAGTTTCATATCGATTCATCAACACTATAATCATTGAGAGAGAACTTTTAATTAAAAGTTTAGTTTGAAGTTTAATTCAATATCAGTTATCACTAGGGTTGTGACAATATGCATTTGCATATATGCAGTATATGCACTGGGAAATATACTGCATATGCAACAGGTTATATGCTTTTTGAGAAAACGCATATGCATTTGAGAAAACGCATATGCATTTGAGAAAACGCATATGTTTTGCAGATAAAACATATGCACTTAAAGATAATGCATATAAGAAAAGGCATATGCATTTGAAACTGAAAGGAAGGCAATATATGCACTTCCAGCTGTTCATATCTGGTGGGAGGTTGAACAAACACCCTAATTTATTTGTTATACATACAGTATACCTTTATGTGTTCTATCATTTTGTTTACCTAATGAATATGATTTTAAATTTTTGTTCGAAAATTAAAGAATATTGTTAACTATATGCGCCATCAAGCTAAAAGTAACACTCACAGTAATGTAAATAAAGAATAGGATAATAATAGTTACAGATTATAGACACAGGTGGTCAGTATGGCAGTAGGACTTTTCTCCGCCGGACTATTCCTCGTCAGGATTTTCCCCGCCGAATAATATATCAGTAATTTAGGTTATTAAAGTATGATTTTGATGAAACACAAAATTAATAGAAAACACAATTTATTAACAGAATTTGATTCCCGTAATTATGTGCCCATATTGTTCGTTCGATTTTAAGACTGTGCCTTGGTATTTTCGTATATAATTAGGAGATGCAACAAAGTACGAACATTATTGCAATACTAAGGGTTACCAAGTGTCGCAAGGTACTCTAAGCAACTTCGATTAGTTCAGTTATTTAAACTCGGTAGTTTTCTATATCGTGAATTTATTATTTTATTTTTCAGCTTTACATAAAATGGCGATCTATTAACTACTCGTTCAAATTTACGCTTTTACAGATCATTTATAAACTTTATTATTAATTTTTAAAATTAATTTATTAATTAACCTCATAATTAATAAACCTACTATAAATTTTTATTACACTAAATATTAACCTTCTTTTTATTGTCCTTTATCTAATATGTATATTTGATATTTGTACCTTAAAAATCTTACAATGGTTTAGCCATTATTATGAAAATACCTAAGTAAGTTAGAGTGTAGAAATCCTTAAATCAAGACTTTTCGCGTAGTCAGGTTTCAGATTGATTTATATATATTGTCGTACATTTTCCATAAAATTCTCCAACGAAAACTAATAATCGAGGAGTAACAAATTCAAAACTGGTTCGGTTCAAAAAGTTGGTGGTGACCCATTTTCATTCAACTAGGAACCTATTCCCATGTGACAATAATATTAAAGAAGAAAAAAAAATAAAAAAAAGGTCTGTTATTTGAGACGGCAGACTTCGGTATATAATTTCGTGGCAACGGATTTATTTGTCAAAACTATTTATTTTCGAAAATTAAATTTAGAATCGCATCTTTAAATTATCTTATCTTCCAGAGTCTAATTTTAAATAAATCCGGGGGGGGGGGGAGGAGTCCTGGCGGGGAAAAGTCGAGTAATAGTCCGGCTGGGAATAGTCCGTTTCCCGTGATTCTTAGTTTCTGTTCTTAAATAACTGGTAGCCATGAAAATTCACTTCACTAATATAGTATCCTATAGTGCCAACAATATAATGTGTCGTTCTCTGAAACACTTAAGTCTTTTGAAATACTTGGCATTTTAAATTTGGAACATTACTATTAAATGCATAAAAATTCATAATATATGCAAATTCATATTAATATTTAATTTAGTATGGGTTTAACGTCTGCTTCGGAACCAAAGGCCATATCGCTGACATCAAAAGGAAATTAAATACAAGGGACTAGAAGAAACAGTCAGAAAGGAAAGTGGTTCTATATGGAACATGAGCAAAGTCTGCTCATGGATGCAGAAAAGCTACTCTGTGAATGCAGTGACGAAAGGGGACAAAAAACAACGGTGGCTGCTCTTACGGATGGAAGAGGAAAATGAAGAGGTGATAGAAAATGAACCCTACGAGCCTACCAAACCAAAAAATCAAAGACCTCGTAGTTGAAGAGCATAACCATCCTCTAAAACTGCAAGTAGCGTTAAAAAATGATAAATATAGTAAAAATGAAAAAAAAAACAATCCATAATCCAAAATACAACAGTTCGGGGCCCAATGTACGCCACTCACTTCTCTTCCATTCGTTCCAGACAGCTTCAGGATAGGCATATTTATAAAAGTATATGCATGCTTATAAATGCATATGCATATAGGTAAATGCATTTGCATATTGGTAAATGCATATGCATATTGGTAAATGCATATGCATATTGGTAAATGCATATGCATATTGCTAAGTGCATATATGCAAATTAGTAAAAGCATATGCATATTGTTAAATGCATATGCTCATTTATAATTGCATATGCATGTTGATGAATGCATATGCATGTTGATGAATGCATATGCGAATCAAATAAGCATATGCGTTTTAGAAAAGCATATGCAAAATATGCAATGTCACAACCCTAGTTATCACTGTCAAGGGTAGATTGGAAAGTGTACAATATTTAAAGCAATTGAATGACTATTGCCAGTTCTATCCTGAAGCTGTCTGGTGAAGGGGTGGTGTTCCTTGTTTCCGAACTATTGTAATTTGGATTAGAGATTGTATTTGCAATGTTTTTTTAACGCTGCTTGCAATTTTAGAGGATAGCGCTTTGGTTATGCTCTTCAACTACGAGGTCTTGGATTGTTGTATTAATAATAAAAATAAGTTTATTAATGATCTCACAAAAGTTAGAACACATAAGAAAATGGAGAAAAAATTAAGCCCATATGGTAGGCAAGCATCATTTACCATCACTTCATTTTCCTCCGAGAGTATAGTCCCCGGTGCTTGCTTCCCTTTTAATCTCATTCCTTGATAAGTGGTTGATTATCCAAATGCCCGTTAATGAGTTTAGTGAAAATTTAATAGTTCACATCTTTAAATGTTCTTTTCACGTTTAATGAAATATGATCTGCATAGACACAAACAAAATGTTTAGTTCTGGAAACAGTTAATGCGAGTTATTTCAGTGACACTATAATTCTCTCACTTTTAAACGAAAATTTACCATTTTCTTGTAGCGGAATTAAATAAAAACTAAAGAATATTGAAACCAGATGTATTAACTTCACTGATTTCGATGACTTATTTTCAGTTTAAGTTAGGCCCATACTATACTGGCAGTTCCACCGCCGCGGTGCTACTGCCCTGTTTACGCATCTTCAATTAGTCAAGGTTAAATAATGGAAAAGCAAACTTGCTTAGTATACTGGCGGTGCTACCGCCTTGGCAGTCTGCGTTGCTACGGCGGTGGCACCGCCAATATAGTATTGGCCTCAGAACTCTGAGGAAACTGAGAATATTTGCCATATTTTCTTTACTTCACTTTTTAATTATTAACATCGTTTCCAATAATAAATTAAAGAACCGTCAATTGTATTTATATAGTTGCTAAATATAGATTTCATTCGTTTTTATTAAATAAAGAAAGATTAGAGGGTATTCGAAACCTGCTAACATACAGGGTGCCCCAGAAAAAGTGTACCCTAATTTAAATTTGTATATTTCATGAACTACTGAAGATGCAGTTTTCTTTTATTTATCATTTTGTTTTTTGAATCCTCCATTCACAGATAAATTTTCATAAAAAAATATTCATTTTTGTGAATATTATACCGATGTTATTAATGGGTGGTGAAAATGGCTTTCACAAAAGGACAAGGAAGTAAATTTAAAGTATAAAGAATTTTTTTATTTGACAACAGCCCCATAATAAAACAGAATTATTTCCATGTTTTAACAGCATTCAAAAATTATTCCTTTTATGAAATATTACCGATCCGGGGAAATGTTTTTGAGTACAAAGAGGAAGGCACAAAATTAATTTAAATTTTAACAAGGGCCTATCAGGTTAATAAATTAATCCAATATATCATAAAATCTCGTAGCATGATTGCATATTCTATACATTTTTTTTTTTTCAACAATAAAAATTTCAGATAAAAATATGATTTCATATTTTCTGGAGATTGATAATGTTGGTACATATACACCGTAACTATGATACACTATCTCTCAAGAGTGGGTTGTATTTTTGTATTTTAACTGTAAATTGAACAGTAATGATGGACGAGCAGATAATCTTCGAAGAGTTCCAACAAAAAGTGGACGCTTTAGCCGTTTCTTTGTCAGCTGCCAAGAACGAGTGTGTCCAAAGAGAGAAGGAATGGCGTGAGCTGGAAGAGCAGAGAGCTGTGATTATAAATGCAGAGAAAGAAATGCAGTCCTTTCTCGCTGATAAACGGTCTGCTTTAGAGGCAGTAGCTGCCGATGAGTTGTTCATGATCTAACAGTGCGACCAGACACAAAAAGACTGCGCAGCGCAAGAGATGCGTTTAGGGACTGTGAGAAGCTAGGCAGAACAAGAGGCTCAGGCAGTGGCTTGCCTCCAGCAAAGAAATGCAGCCTTGATGACAGATATAAAGGGTGTTGGTGACCCTAGTTACTACCAATACCTTCTGAAGTAGGCTGAGTGTGAATTTCAGAGTACAAGAATGATGGTTGAGGAGCGTACTTGTGAGAATCAGAGGTTGGAAGGAGAGTTGAGTCAAGTCAGGACTCTGGTGAATCAAACTCACCAGCAGTTGATGAGCAATAACCACCAGGTTTACCAGTCTAGAATATCTGAATTGGATCTGATTCCTCCACATCACAGTTCTGCTCCTTTCCTCCTACCTCCACGTGGTCATTTTCCTGCTTGTTGAAAAGAGTTTGGCAGGTGATCAAAATAACACTACAAAGAATTTCATGAAAAATGTGAATTTTTATCATGAAGAATTTGCATGCACTTTATTGTCAGTTGCACTTCATATTAGTAGCTATAGTCTTCAATACATATTTTCTATATGATGTGATAATTCGTTCTATATGAGAATTTCATATTGGAAAAACTATTATTTTATACCCTACATAATACATGATGAATTAACAATAAACTACAGTATTGAAACCAGTTTTATTTGTTTAGATTTTAAAATTATATCCATTAAATAAAAGCTGTACTTTTCTCGACAAAGAAATGTTATTTTCACGGTTTGGATTACGCAGAGGCATTTCTTAGCCTTAGTGAAAATGAGATATTTATTCAGAATGTAATTTTATTCCGATAAATCACATTTTCATCTATCAGGAAATATTAATAGATAATATTTGGAGCACCAAACTCCCAGGATTATCGAATTAAAAAAAATTTATTCCATATTTTTTTTCGAATTTGCTCGATTTTTAGCTGAGATCCTCGCGAATGTTTTGCATGAAACCGTGGAAAGAACATTTCTTAAAAAGTACAGCTATCATTAAACTCTTTCAAGTCTGGTTGTACAAACTTCGTACCACACTGATTGTTACAATTGGTGCCTGGTACAGAAATTGTACCACCCTAAAAACGCTTTCAAGTCTGGTGGTACATGCTCCATACCACAATAAGGGTTAAGGCCACCGTCCCCAGATTGTGAAAACATTTTTATTAATGAAGTTATGGTTCTGAAACCTAATTCATATACATAAATATACATAAAATAGTATTCTCCACCGTTTTTGTTCATGTCATTATTTCGATTAGACCCATAGAAAACGAGTTTATTCGAATTTCGAACAATTGTCCAAAAAGCCGAAGGCTTTTTTTTTTTGGTTTGTAGCTATAGCTTTGTAGTTTTTTGGATTCGATTCTCCATAAAATTACTTACAAAATGATGGTATACGAATTTTGGTTTTCGAAATTTCGACTTTTTCGTGAAAAAAAAATATGTCGAAAAATATTTCGACAACAAATTCGAGATTCAAAAATCGTATAGTATGTATACCATCATGTAGTGGGTAATTTCATAAAAAAAAATCTAATGCAAAAAACCGCAATGCTCTAGCTTCAAAATTGTAAGCGCTCGAAAAATTAATGTATATTTGACGCTAGCAGCACCGCTAGCGTCAAATATACATTAAATTTCGAGCGTGCCGCTCTGCTCCGCTTGCAGTGTGAACGTGGCCTTAGGGTGCGGCCAGACAGAAAGCAATAAAGACGGCGCGAGCAGAAGCTTGGCGCTGGAAGCAAGTTCGCGATAATAGGTGACCAAACAGAAAGCGTGTTGGTGCGTGCGTTTAGTATTAAAGTCAAAGGTACTCCCCAGGCTTCTGGAGAAAAAATGAGTTTATTACATAATATTATAGAAAAAAGGTCTAGGATCATTAATCTGCAACCGCAAAAAATTTTGTTCAGTATATATTTGTAATACTCTGTGCACAAAAATTGTCTGAAACACTATATATGACGCTGGAAGAAATGATTGTGCACTATTTGATTTAATAATATAAAAAAAAACAATTCATGCCTGGTCTTTGTTTAGGCTGTAAATTATTCCCAGAAGTATATAAACGTTTCTTTAATAAGTTTCTCTGATTTTATACCTTCAAACGAATATTTAATAATTGATTGAAAATACTTACCTATCTGATATTCGAGACAAACGGTGTGCATTCTCTTTCTTGCCCTCTTCGGACTGAAAATTAGCAAGTTTAAAGTTAAACGGCTATTTGAGAATTTGATTACAAAATCTATAAAAGCGTATAAAATTAAATATAAGCTATCAAATCTAAGGTAATTTTCAACAAAATGATAAAAAATATGTTACTAAATATAAAAAAATTATTTCTAGATTAATCATGTTATTATGATATGAGAGAAGTAATGAACTCTCAGGATGACTCTTTGAATTGTATTGATTTCATATTATAAAATCATTTAAACCATTTTCATATGCAAAAATTCAGAATTAACTCGGACTTCAGCCCTTCGACAATACCTCCTGTAATTCGCTTTGTCGAACCTTTCTGAATTATAACGTGTCCCATATATTGGAATTTTCCAATTGTTATGGCACCATCGATGGTAAATACATCTGCATAATTTATCCACAAAACTTTGGATCTTTGAATTACAACTACAAGCAATATTTTTGCTGTGCTTCTACAACGCGTAGATCAAGATTGTAAATTTTGTTCGTGTTGATGGTGGTTCCCTACGGAAATCAGAGTGATGGAGGAGTGTTTAGAAACAGCGATCTCAATAAATTTCTGGAGAGTAACTTATTTGATGTGAAAATATACACTAGTGTTTAGCTGACCATATCCATAACAAAGGCAACAACTGTCCTTCACAAAATGTTGGTAATGAGGGAAGGCATTGACATAGACATCGTTGTAGCTGATGAGGAAGGCAATTCGATTCATCAAACAAACATTAGCTCAACAGTGAGGAACAGTTCTCGAAACTCCACCAATAATCGTAATATTCTCAAAGATTACTTTGTATCATTTGAAGGAAGTGTACCGTGGCAATCATTCATCTGACCCATGTAGCCGTTATTATACACATTGGTCTGTGACTGAGGTGGCATACACGCGCCGGCAAAAGCGTGAACATACATCAATGTGAACTACCCGCTTTCAATCTTCCACAAGCGCCAGCAATCTTGAGCGCGCTTGCTCTAGCCTGCTTTTGGTCTGGCAACCCATACGGAATTAAATGTATTTAATATCCACGCGCACGCTCGCGCCGTCTTTCCCTCTTTCTGTCTGACTGCACTCTAAAGCCCGTATTACACTGTGGCGGTCGCCACAATTTTGTTATTTTTCTCTCTAACTCCGCCCCTTTTCTCTCTAATAGCGAAAAATGTCTTGGCGAGCACCACGAAATTGTGATCACTCACTGCGCGATAGAACCAACACCGCCACCGTTTTAGAGGTGATGAAATTGTCACTGAAGCCTGTTTAAGTGATTTGAAGTAGTGGAAAAAGTATTTTGTTTCATTTTAAAAGTTATCTAAGACTTTGTACGGCTAATGCGTGATACAAAAAAGGAATGAACGCTTCTGTGTAGTGTCCAGTGTTGCCATACAATCAATGGAATTAAACTTTTCAATATATACGCATGGAATTGCTTCACACAACTATCAAAAAGACAATTAACTAAATATATATTCGTGATGACATCGAATTTTAATGCTACGATTCACTTCATAATAATTTTGTCTATTGTCCCTAAATTTCAATGCACGATCACTGCCATATTGACTCGTCTAGTGTATAGCAATTTTGAGTATGGTGAGCGCCATATCTGTAGAGAGAGACAACACCGCCATGGCGAGCGCCACAGTGAAATACGGGCTTTTGGCTTTTGAATTACAATATTTGCAGATCTCTGAAGTAATAGAAAATTCCCATTCAAAGTTTGGTAATCTGACACGCAGCATACGCCTCCTGTGAAGGTCTGCGGGTAACTGCGGTCCTAGGAATATTTCTTTGCAAACCTTAAGGGGCGTTTACACGGGTACACATGTTTGCCACTGCTGTGTGTTCCAAGCTCTCGACACACACTTTTTGAGTGTGGCCCACAAGTGTGGCACACAAAAAGAGCGATCGCTCCGGAGGCGAATGCATGTGTGGCACTGATGTATGCCAGAGCAATACATGTAGCGTATAATTGAGTTACAGCTAAAATAGTTTACTATTTTAGATGGGTTTTAGGATTGGTAGGTTAAATAAAGTTTTAACCAACAGGATAAAAGGATATATTCCCGAGATAGTTAATAAATTTGGGCAAGTTAGTGGCAAGTTGAAGCCTTTGAAACAATAGAGGAGATTTGGAAATTAAAAATTGATTTTACAGAAAAGTAGATATTCGTAACGTTTTCTATATCAATATTGACAGTATAGTTTTCGAACTAATTGGTTAAATTCTTTTTAATATTTAATATTATTCTGCTCGTTAACAGCACTTAGTATTTAATTACTTTTGAAATCACTTTATATATCATGTATAACTAACATTATGTATTGAAATTAATCAATGAATGATATAATGAATTAAGTTCAGACAAAGGTCCAATATGCATAGCTATGAATATTGTGTCAATATTTGATATTGATGTATTGGTGAAAGACAAACTAATCTTTTCATGAATATTTAATATGTCTATTTACTCACGAAGTTCATATTAGATTTGCGACTTGATACTGGAGTTGCGTGAAAATATTCGGAGTCAGAGCTACAGTGTGAATGGTCATTCATGGAATCTATCTGAAAATTCATAGCTTAAATAGTTTCATAGCTTATAAACTATTGAAATCACTGCATATAGTTGAATTTTTAATTGAATATACCATATTTCACAAATATAAAAAGCGATATAAAAAAATCGGATTTTCTTAAATTTGAAATACTATTCAGATTCCATTGTTACAAATTTATAATATACTTATTTTGCTGTAGCTTCTACAAGTACGTATAGGAAGTGAACAATTGATAAGAAATATATTGACATTTCAATGTTACTCAATTTTAATGCTAAATTTATTCTTATCTTCTTTTTCTAATTGACTTTATAATTATCATCTTATGCTTTATTTATTTCTACTTTGAGATTTAATATTAGACTCTAAAATTAAGTTAACATATGTGAAAAAGTGCTAGTTTTATCAGGTATAATAATATTGGTACTTTATTCTACGAGTCTTCACCCTTCACGACACTATTTCAATCAATCTTGGATAAATATAATTTTGCCCAGAACATTAAAATGATAAAAGCCATTAAATAACAAAAAAACGTATAATTCGAGCAGCTGGTTTCCTAAATATCATTGTGTAAAGAATTATCTCGAATTTTGTCAGTTCAATTAGGGTTAAAGTTTTGTTATAGAATTATATGTATTACTATGCTGTGAAATATTAAATTGTGTTGATCTATTCGTGTATGTTAGTTTGGAAAATGTCCCTAGAAATAATTACCACAAATCGTTAGATTGCACCGAAACAAAATTACGAGTCAACTCGACTCATCGCTTCAGTCAATGCTGACAAAACTCCAATATTGGACTATTTTTCTTTATCTACCTGAGTCAATCTGACTATGAATTAGTAGTCAATATGACTCGAGTAAAATATTAGGATGAGTCAAATTGACTCACATTTTTTAGCTGGTTTTGGGACAAACTGAAAACTCAAATTTTGAGTCTATTTGACTCGTATTTTTTTTTTCAGTGTAATTCTTACATTTCAAAACTTGAATTGACTTATCATCTACTTGTGCTTTCATTTGAACATCAAATTGAATAATTAAACACAATCAAACATTAATTACTTTTAGGTATTTAAAAAATATATTACAGCTATACAGACGATGTGAATTCTTGAATGTCGGTAATTATCAATTGGAATGTATAGTCATTTGACTCAAACAAAATGAATATTTGACTTTAATAAAATGAATATTTGACCCAAACAAAATGATTATTTGACTTTAATAAAATGAATATTTAACTTTAATAAAATGAGTATTTGACCCAAACAAAATGATTATTTGACTTTAATAAAATGTATATTTAACTTTAATAAAATGAATATTTGACCCAAACAAAATGATTATTTGACTTTAATAAAATGAATATTTAACTTTAATAAAATGAGTATTTGACCCAAACAAAATGATTATTTGACTTTAATAAAATGTATATTTAACTTTAATAAAATGAATATTTGACCCAAACAAAATGATTATTTGACTTTAATAAAATGAATATTTAACTTTAATAAAATGAATATTTAACTTTAATAAAATGAATATTTGACTTTAATAAAATGAATATTTGACTCAAACAAAATGATTATATGACTTTAATAAAATGAATATTTAACTTTAATAAAATGAGTATTTGACTCAAACAAAATGATTATTTGACTTTAATAAAATGAATATTTGACTCAAACAAAATGAATATTTGACTCAAACAAAATGAATATTTGACTCAAACAAAATGAATATTTGACTCAAACAAAATGAATATTTGACTCAAACAAAATGAATATTTGACTCAAACAAAATGAATATTTGACTCAAACAAAATGAATATTTGACTCAAACAAAATGAATATTTGACTCAAACAAAATGAATATTTGACTCAAACAAAATGAATATTTGACTCAAACAAAATGAATATTTGACTCAAACAAAATGAATATTTGACTCAAACAAAATGAATATTTGACTCAAACAAAATGAATATTTGACTCAAACAAAATGAATATTTGACTCAAACAAAATGAATATTTGACTCAAACAAAATGAATATTTTACTCAAACAAAATGAATATTTGACTCAAACAAAATGAATATTTAACTCAAACAAAATGAATATTTTACTCAAACAAAATGAATATTTGACTCAAACAAAATGAATATTTGACTCAAAGAATATTTGACTCTAATGAACATTTACTATTTGGAAGGTAATTTCATTTTGAACAGTTGACCTATAAATAATATATTATAACTTTAATTAATGGAAACTTTAAATTGCTCTTCGTGATTGAATGATTTTGTCATTTATTTTAAATTATTTATTTTAACTTCTATAATATTCTTTTCACGAGAAGTTCATTCTCCATTGTTATTTTATATCCAATCGTATTACATAACTAAAAGGTACATACCTTCCTCGTCAATTATATATTTTTTTAATGTCATGACTTTTATTAGGACACGAAGACATTATTTGTACAGTAATAAAGATTAAATAGAATGCCTATATACGTACATATACAGTATGTCTCTATTTTTATGGTAGAAATTCCACTCACTTCTTCTGGTGAATAAATTCACTAAAATTTGCGTTCACTGCCTCTACAATTTTTCTTATTCTTCGCTTTCTATATCTTGTAAATTTATCTTCTTGGTGTATCTTGTAAAATTATCTTCTTGCTGTATCTTGTAAATTTATCTTCTTGGTGTATCTTGTAAATTTATCTTCTTGCTGTATCTTGTAAATTTATCTTCTTGCTGTATCTTGTAAATTTATCTTCTTGGTGTATCTTGTAAATTTATCTTCTTGCTGTATCTTGTAAATTTATCTTCTTGCTGTATCTTGTAAATTTATCTTCTTGCTGTATCTTGTAAATTTATCTTCTTGCTGTATCTTGTAAATTTATCTTCTTGGTGTATCTTGTAAATTTATCTTCTTGCTGTATCTTGTAAATTTATCTTCTTGCTGTATCTTGTAAATTTATTTTCTTGCTGTATTTTGTAAATTTATCTTCTTGCTGTATCTTGTAAATTTATCTTCTTGCTGTATCTTGTAAATTTATCTTCTTGCTGTATCTTGTAAATTTATCTTCTTGCTGTATCTTGTAAATTTATTTTCTTGGTGTATCTGGTAAATTTATCTTCCTGCTGTATCTTGTAAATTTATCTTCTTGCTTTATTTTGTAAATTTATTATCTTATCTTTACAGAAACCCAACTCATGTGTATTTTAACTCATGTGTATTTTAACTCATGTGTATTTTAACTCATGTGTATTTTAACTCATGTGTATTTCAGTGTATTTATAGGTACATGAATCGTAGGATTGAGTTTGAGTTTATATACATTTAAATTCACACTATTATGATAAAAAGGTTTACATTTAAACGATCATCAGTAAACGTTCTTTATAAAATATACAAAATGATTAATTGTATCGTTTCTGCATTGATTGAAATAATTATTCCCCTTAGTCTTTTGAACCACGATATCGTTACCTAGTGGTTTATATATTATAATTATTTATATATATATTTAAAGGTCCAGGGTTCGAATCCCGCGAACTCCATTGAGTATATATATACCTTTATATATAGGCATAATTTCCTCTTTCATAAGAATGTGGGAGTGGATTATGTAATATAATTGATATAATTGGTTTATATAAATATACATAAATAATAAACAGTTTGTTTTTAACCAAAAGTAATTTTAGAATAGCACTTTATAAGATACAGAATATGATATGAAAATATGCAGTTGTTAGTTATGGACCAATTTTTTCTAACCTATGTTGTCTCTATTGATAACTATTTTCATATTATTGATTAGTAAAGAATATTACTAATTATTATTAACTTTATAGAAGTTAGATATTCAGTTGAATAAATATTTATTAAAATTGATGTGAAATTCAAGTTTCTGAAGTAAGTTACTAACTATTATTAATGAAAAACTTGATTGATGAATTATTTTTTTACCCCAGGGGATGTATCCTGAAGCTGTCTGTGGTGAATGGAAGAGAAGGGGGGGGGGGGGTCCCTTGTGCCCCGAACTGTTGTTATTTGGATTATGAATTGTCTTTTATTTTCATTTTTAACATGTTTATCATTTTTTTTAGCGTTACTTGCAGTTTTAGAGCACAGCGCTAGGGTTATGCTCTTCAACTACGAGGTCTTATAATTTTGTATTTGATAGGCTTGTAGGGTTCATTTGCTATTACCTCTTCATTTTCCTATTCCGTCCGTGAGTGCAGCCACCGGTTCTTGTAGTCCTTTTCATTACATTCCTTTGTGAGTGACTACATTCACGGAGTAGCTTATCTGCATCCATGAGCATTGTCACCGTCGGTGGTAGGTGACTTTGTTCATGGAGCCACTTTTTAAGCAGACGTTAAACCACTTCTATAAAATAAAAATAAAATCATAAATTTTGTGATATAGTTCACCCTAATATTTATTACCAGAAGAATATATATTTATTGTACCTATTATATTTTCGAAAACTTGGTTCATTTTTTCTTAATATTTCTTTCACACGTATACATAAATTTTTTAAAATAAATTTCTAAAATATAACATCATTAATCAGTATGGCTTAACAATAGCTATATTTTTTCTCCACAGATAATCCAGGATGAAGTTCCATGCCCTGCAGTTACTTTTAACCACCAATTTTGCCTTAATTTGTGTAGTAGTTTCATCTTCTTCTTCCGAAGTTTACAGAGAGCAAGAAACTCCCGACCAGAGAAGCATTGGCGCAACTACCATGGATTTAGAACTTATTCTTGGAACCAATGCACAGGTAAAGTAGCAAATAAACATCATTTGGTGTTCTTAATGTATTTTGTTATTGATCATATAAATAGATTTTGACCATTTTTGTCAGAAGTGACATATTCGGAAATCATTGTTGCCAAATGATGTCTGGAACGACTATTGTATTCAATTCTTAACTAATTAATCCTATTGCTATTACTTGAGATTAATTCAGTAAGAAGTTCGTATTAATTGGCAAGCAAGTTCTTAAAAAGTTCTCTATAAAAGCTTTCCTCTGATTGCAGTGTGCCAGCATAGCTGTCAGACGCGGCTCATCAATGTACAGCTTCTTTCTCAACGGACTCTGTAGAGTGGCGAAACCTACCATCAATTCTGTAGCTACTTTGCAACCAAATATACAACAACCAGAGGAAACCTTATACATCTTGAATTGGATGCATTTACCTAGCAATGAACTGATACTAGTGACGACTAGCAGTCCACTTGCACTAGCAACACCCAATGGTGCAGCCACGTCAACCAATGCCTTAGGTGATTCAGGTGTACTTACTACGACGACAACATCTTCACCAGACACTGGCGGTGGTGGGAGTGACTCTGATGATGACTGTACCAATGGAAATGGCAATAATGGAAATGGAAATGGTAATGGTAACAATAATTGTAACTGTAACGGTAATGGAAACAACAATGGATGTTAACAGCTGATCAAAATAGGTGAAGAGCAATCTAGATGTCTAATTTATTCCATAGATTTAGAGCTTAGTAGTGATAATATATCTAGTAAACTAATCTGAGACATTGAACCAAATGAAAAACAGTGCAAGATCTAATTAAATATATTTTATAAAGTCGTTTAGACTATTAATACATATCAAGATAAATACGCAATCTACTTATTATTATTTGCCAATACTAATTCAAAAAAGCACTTCTCAGGCAAGAAGGATTTATTCCTTGGGTATTCCCTTAATATCACAGGAATAAATCCTTCCTTCCAGTGTTCCAGTCTGTTATTTACAGTAGTGCACGGTTTACAGTATTTACAGTAAATACTCTCCATGCTATTTTTCTTTTTTGCACAATAACATGGGACGAACCGTACTAACAATATGTATGACTTCATTTATCAATTATTATAATAACCAATATTCAGACGTGTTTTATTATTGACTGATTGTTCTATTTAGATTGCATTGTAATCATTTATACCCTTCATATATATGTTACCATCAAATTTCTTCCAGTCACTATTATGATATAGTAGTTGACTGACACTTGCCGAAGTGAATTTGGCTGAACGGACTTTTGGTATTTTTATTTTGAAAATAAAAATGGGATATTAGTATTATTCAGTATAATTAAAAATATAACTTAGGTATTTAATAAATTTATAATAACCAATGATAACAAGTTCAAAAGTATGAAGAGAAGCTTTATTCCACCTCTTATATTTGCGGTGAAATCCATGATTAGGAAAAAACTTAAATGGTTGAGCAATATTTGCTTGAAGTTCATAATATGGATATACATTATGTACATATTAAAATTTATTTTCCTTCATATAAAATAGCTTCAAATTCCTTGGAAGTATAAAATATTAATCAAATTAACGGGAAGATGCAGTTCGTAATATGGATATACATTAAAAAAAGTCTCTCAGTCAAATGTGTTTGGGCCAAATGTCTGCACACGTTATGTAGCTTATATATCCATATACTATTTATTTACTCTCTGCTTTTCACATTGGTGTTACATGTAACAATTGAAAATATTTATTAATCTTCATCGTTAATATATATCATGAAAAGAACTTAATCATAATTAACATCTAACCTATTGTAATTTCAAATAGTGAGAGCTATAGATAGGTACAATATTTCAAATAAAAGAAAGACCATTCTATTCATACCTATTACTTACCTTCTATCGAAGCTTCAAATGTTTTCAAATTTTATCAAAAGATTGCAATGAATAAATATATTTGATTGTAAATAAAACATCTAATTATCTATTTACAATAAATTGACACCACAATCTGCATAGGCTGTCTATATTTCAAATTTGTTCCTTATATTTATTTTAAGTCATTATTTCTATATTCAATTGTTTAATTAAATACCTAATTGATAGGTACACATCTAGAGAATATATTGATACTAGTGTACAATTAAAGCTCTTACAGCGGACGATCTTTGAACGGACACACTCTGCAAAGGACAAAAATTGTCCGCTTTTATAGCGGACTGTAGATCCTTACAACGAACTTTTTCAATTACATGGTTTAACAAATATTTATTCGTATACCAAGTATTCTATAGTCACATTGATTATATTCAGAGGTATTACAATTTGCAATCAACACTTGACATATTGCTTTTAAGATTTAAGATTTTCATTATTTCGTTTTTTGTTACACTTTTTCGCCACATTTTCTTTGATTATAAAATTTCAATAGAAATTTAAAAAAGATGTGACTATTCTATATTATATTTTAATATATTCTTCATTTGTGACTATTCTATATTCTATTTTAATATATTCTTCATTTATTAATACCAAACGAAAAAAATGAAGTCATTTATTTTTATATTGTGTTCAGTTTAATAAACGATTATTAATTATGCTATGTATATTAGTTTGCATGTCGGTTCATAGATATCTATGTAAGTGAAGTTGAAAAATAACACCCTTTTTTATCAGATTTTATAGTACTTTCAACGTCAGTTATACCTACCCTATTATTTCGTACATTTATATATAAGAAAGTTATATAAATATAAGATTTTCATTAAAATTTTCTTTACTAGTAATCTGAGATTGTTTACCTTCATTAAGGTTTCTTTGAAAGGCTGTTAAAGAAAACTTACAAAGTTTAAATCCCCAACTAAACTAAATAATGTATCGTTACAGCGAACGCTTTTCCGGTACATGTACTTCATGGTCGTTCTACCAGTCCAGAATGACAGACTATAATTTATTTCCTTTGCAAACTTACACAGATTGAATTATTAGGATTTCTTTGAAATTATAAGGATTTTTTGTTACACAGAATTTCCACCTTTTTAATTTACTTGAGTTTTGTTCAGATATTTTTTCGGATTATTTGTCATCCGAATTTCCTATGAAAATTATCTAGAACAATTTTTACTCTCATTCTACTGTTGTCCAGATTCGTTATTTTCTGTTATTCAGATTTCTCTAGAGTTATTAATTGTCAAAACTGAGGAACTATGATTTTCTTGGTTGTCCGGATAAAATCGACTGGATATTTAAAAAAGATTTGGATCTTATTTAGTTTTTCGAGTTTTCTCCGTTATTCGATTTTTTTTGCATATTTTCTATTTTCCGAATTTGTCTAGTTTTCCTGATTTTACAGTTATCCGGATTTTCTGTTATCCGAATTTCAGTAATCCTAAGAATTATTTTAGTCATGGAATTAGATCGTATAACTTAAATGTTAGAGCGTGACATTTTTTGTAACCAAGTGACCAACAGTCTAATACACACTCCATGTATATCGTTATCCATATTTTTCTATTTTCCATATTATCGATTTACCGTTTTTATAGGTTTTCGAATTTTTCGTTTCTTCCTTGATTTTAGGTTTTCCGTATTTTCGATATTAAAGGTATGTCCAAACAAAAATAAATGAAAAAATTATATGTAGATACCTACAACATATTGTTGAGTATTATATGCTTTTTGCAAAATGACATTTATAATATTGCTAGAAAAAAATTTAACAAAATAGTTTCACCTCGGTTGGAGTAGTCTGAATTTTGTAAACAATATAAACTATAGCTAATGTATTTAATTCGAAATCTTTATAAATTGACTTTTAAAAATGATAAATAGATTAAATTTCAAGCTTTCTTGATATTATGTGCTATCTATGTGTGGAGAGGTGGAGAGGGGTGCATGTTTTAAAATAAATATGCATACCTACCTCTCTGTTTTAGCATTTGGGAAAATTAGTTTAGTTTAGAGTGCTGTGGCACATGGCCCTACTCTGCTTTTTATACTGACTGATTGATTTTCGGGGAACAAGTAAAGTTAACGGACCAGAAATAAAGCTAGTAAAGATAACGGAACAGAATCGGACCAAGTAAAGTTAATGGACCAGAAATGAAGCTGGTAAAGATAACGGAACAGAATCGGACCAAGTAAAGTTAATGGACCAGAAATGAAACTGGTAAAGATAACGGACCAGAAGACTTTATTTTAGTTTTAATAAATATTGGTTATGGTATTTTATAAATAAAGAAACCTAACAAATGATATTAATGATTTTTCATATTTTCATATTTTACTAATTGAAATAATTGATGAAAAAACGTGATCCATTTTGAAGTTGTTAATAACAAGTAGTAAAAAGATGGAAAAAAAACGATGTCTAAATCCTATAATGTGGTATCTATGACTCCAAAATTATATTCTTTTTCCAATTATTAGTCAAATATTTAATAATTTAACCAAGTATCTTTACTTGCTCCATTTTCGGTTATCCGGATTTCTTTTATCCGAACAATTATTATTTATTTTGGTTATGTAAATAAATAGTATATTTAAGTGTTTAAGCGTGACACTTTTCCTAAGCGTCACATTATTGTCAAGTGGATAACATAAAACCCAGTCTACAAACAGCAGCTTTCGGTGTTACGTGTTTCTCAAATTTATTATACAGAGTTACAGAATCTTAGAGCAAATCCATCAGATGAGTTATAATAATTAAATATAATTTAGATATTTATATAGGTAGTTTAAAAAGTATGAGGTTATGTGAGAATAGGTGCAGGGTAAATTCTGCTACGGAAAGCTCCACCAGGTATACAACCGACAGAAAATTTCTATATATACGGAAAATTCTACCCCTGGAAAGTTGAACCATCACTGGCTTTCATATAACATACATAAAATGAAATATTTAATAAAACTGATTTAAAAATGAGTTTTAGTGGTAAGCGTAAATTATTCTATTGATTAAATTGTTCAGAAATTATGAGTATATGTAGGTTAAAGGTGTCACCCATGGTTATACCTTATCGCATTTATTATACAATACAGTGTGTTTCAACATTTTTGTGTCTTTCCAGTGGCTTTTATTCATAGTTATACTGACGAAAAAGAAAATTAATACACGAAAATGTTCAGGAAGAGTGGATTTTTAATGATTAATAACAAGAAAGACATATTATAGAAGGTGCTGGAAGTGGCCTCCATTTTGCTGCACACAGAGATTCATCCGCTTCAAAACAATAAGTGCTACACTCTGAAGGACATTCTCGCGATGTTCTTCTGAAAATCTCTTCACAACATTGATAAGTTCGTCCTCTGTAGTTGGTTTTGCAGAATACACTTCTTTTTGAGCTGAGGCCCAATAATAAAAATCGACAGGATTCAAATCTGGAGAATACGCTGGCCACGCAATCTGTGTCCGACGGCTGATGACTCTGTCTTTGGTGGCAGTGGTGCAATGGGCTGGAGCACCGTCCTGCATCCACCATGAACCTTGTCTTGTAGCACATGAACGAAAGGTGGGCCAAATTTTTTCTTACAGCAACTTATGGTACCAGTCCCCATTCACTATCCTGCGTCTTCCATTTTCATCCATGAAGTCATGACTCTGTCTCCAAACTTGGAGGCAGAGTGAGTGTGATTTTGCATTTTACTAATTAGGAATTTTTATTGAGTTAATTAATATTTTTTATTTGTAAAAACAAACTTTTCTGCTAGATTCAGGATTAGAAACTGAAGTAGTATTCATTTTATTTCTATGTTAAAAAAAATCTTACAGAGAACACTTTACTCAGTAACTTAGAAATTAGAATTTGTTTTTCTATAGTTTCTTTGTTTCTATTTCCCACCGATCAGAAACATGTCTTATAAATATTTGAAAAGTGTGAAAATATGAGAATAATTATTACTTAAATATGTTTTATTTAATTTGTTATTATACTAATAACAAATCAACATTTTAGTTAACTCATATATGCAACTCTAAAATAGTAAGATGCAAAACCATACTCATTGAAAATTTTAACCTATAAAGCTTATGTTTGTACTATTCTTTGTATTCTGAAATGTTTGAAAAAAAGTTTTGTATATATAGATTTGAATCTTTTTGTCAACCATTTGATTATTTAAAGCGTAAAATGTGAAAGAAAATGATTGTAACAAAGAAAGAAATCTAGTATTACTTCAGTATTAATTTCAATGCTTCTTCTTTCACAATTTCTTACTATACAATTAACATTTTTATACTAAATTTTAGGTTAAAATAATAATATACTTCACATCAAATTAATTCCAAGAAATGTTAGGTTTACAAGTGCATTACAATTCACCAAAAATGAAATTATAATATATTGCATGGCAGTTGTCTGCATGGCAGTTTGTCGCATGGCAGTTGTCCACTATGGCAGTTGTCCGCATGGCAGTTATCCGCATGGCAGTTATCTGCATGGCAGTTATCTGCATGGCAGTTGTCCGCATGGCAGTTATCTGCATGGCAGTTATCCGCATGGCAGTTATCGTAGAGCCCGATTATACAATGTACATGTGTAAAATCTTTTTGAAAGATTGGAACCCTTCCTTCAATAATTGCAACGAAGATCATTTTCATTTGCAAAGTTAACATTATTTATGAGGAACCAATAATTCATAGCTCAGAATATTCACAGTATCTATGAGTGATTCTAATTCGCCATTTAAAAAGGACGTTTCAGATGGAGCACGAGTGTATAGTTGGTAGAATTTTTGGGAGAGCTAGGGGCCTCCTTTTTCGATAGTGAAAATATGTATACTCTAAGTAATGTATAATAAATGTAATGTAAGTTATCTCCATGTGTGATATTTTAAACCTATTTATAGTTTATGACATATTTAACTGATAAAATATTGTCCGGTTAACACCAAAAACACATTTTTAAATCAGTTTTCTTTCAAATGTTATACCGGATGTCTCAAAAATATGCTACATTTTCTATTGGCTGTTGCTTCAATAATATTGTAATTAGAAGTATGAAAGGGATCTCATGCAAAAGAGCAGATTCTAAAGTTTTGTATTGGTATGTAAAAAACATTCCCATCATAATTGGAAACCAATCTTGTTCACAGAAAAACCTCTTCACTCACCCAAAATAACAATGTGCTGTGGTCCTGTGGACTAAGTGGAAATAGGATTTATAGAGCATACTTGTTCGAAGATCTGAATACCATGAAAGCGCAAACAATGAGCAAAGTGACATATTTGGATATATTGAAAGAAATTTTTCATGGCGATATTCATCCTATTGAATGGTTAAAACAAGATGGAGCAACAGCCCATACTGTTGCTTAAGTTATGGCTTGGTTAGACGAAAGATTCCCTCGACGCCTAATTTCTCACTTTTATAGAGGTTTCAATGGTCTCCCAGATCTCCTGATCTTTCTCCTCTATATTTCTATTTATGGAGATTCGTCAAGGAGAGAGTATTTTACTCTCGTCCTGCCAACATATGTGAGGTAAAATGTGATGTAAAAGACGTAATTCGATCCATCGATGTCAATACACTTTAACAGGTTGTGGTGAATATTCACCATTCATGTAATGTGTATATTATGTCCAATAGAGAGCTCTTTGAGGGATAAACTCATCACAGAATAAAAATATAGGATCTATTCTTTTGTTTGATGAGTGTTTCATTATCCTAGCACCAATTATATTGAAACGGCAGTCGATTGAAAATGCAGCATTTTTTTGAGACACTCTGTACTTAATGTAAATTAAATCCAGTATTATGCTGTGGATTTTTCTGCTGATAGGAATTTACTGGCCGCTTATTGAATTTTTTATGGTAGAATTTTTCAACAGTGGAATTTACCTGGTTGAACTTACAACCGGGCAATTTACCTAGAAGCTAGAACCCGACCTTAGTAATGTTATTTAAAGGTCCTCTCCACTCTAAATTTAAAAATTTCTAGAATTGCTTTAAATTTGTAGAGCTAAGGTTATATAACATATAAAAGTAAGCAGAATTTAAATCGATCAAGTATTCTGTTCACAATTAATTATATAAGAAATATTCACATTTATCTTTTTTTCATTCTGAGAATCATAAAAAGATAAAGGCCCCCTAATTGAGTAGGTATGTTTGTTCGTATATTCAATATTATACATAGTACATACCTATTCAAATGCAGTGTTTTAAAATGAACAGTTCTATAGATAGGAAATTTTTTATGATATATAAAAATAATTAGTAAGAAATACCTAATTAGGTACTTGGATTCGTTATATGGATCCATTATCTTGAAATCAGCTTTGTTATTGTTTTGAATTTGTCGGATCTAGTAGCCTATCGCACAAGGAGCTGTTTCTTTGCTTGAAATTCAGAGGTGTAGTAGAAAGAACGGAAACAAATCTTAAATTACATATTATAATAAAACTATATAACCAAATTTGAAATGGTTTGCAGTTTTATAATCAGTAACCTTAGTTCTAATGAATAGAGAAATAAAAAATTAGAGTGGAGGGGACCTTTAAATGAAACAAAAACAATGTATTTATAGTGACTAGTGAGTCAATAACTCAATGTAGACAAAGCTAGGCATAACATAATTAACATTATTGCTAAAGTCAATGAGGCTAATGTTTCTTATCATTTTACTGCAAACCCCATCAAATTTGATAGCATATTTTAATCTTATATGATTTTAAATATTTCTATTATCAAAACTCTATAACACCTATTTTACTTCCGACTTGCTAATTTCCAGTCTGAAGAAGAAGAAGAAGAATGTGCACCCTTTGTTTTGACTGTCAACTAGGTATTAGTTATAATTAAGGCTCGGACATTGGAGCATTTAAAAGTTAAATGCCACTAGCGCTCATAATGCTCCAAACGCTATAAACGCCCCAAAATGCTCAAAACGCCCCAAAATGCTCTTTATGTACTCTGGTTGACTTCTATTGCGCACCAAGATTGAGTAATGTCAAATAACTGTATGATTCTTACCGGGTGGACAACTGCACTTTTAAGTGTATTTAATGGTTCATGAAGCTTAAACGTGAATGATCGAACTAATTTCACATAGTTATCTACCAGTGATTGCTGAAACTGTTTATTTTGGTAACATGAATAATTCATACATTTCTTTCGTCATCCTTCATATTACCAATAATTAGTTCGTATAAATATACTTAAACTAAAAATAGATTGAAATACGAATTTGATATTGATAGAGAGATAGCTTCAGTGAAATACCAGGGTATGTGTTTGTGTGCTATTGCCTAGGTACAGTCAAAGAAATTGTATCCGTATTTATTTTTTGATAGTTAACTAATTTCAAATGTTGAAGAGAAATCATATTACAGGTAAAGCTCAGGCAAAAAATATCCGTTCTATAAGGGCCATGTAGCTCTTACTATGACATCTTTAAATTATATGGATTAATAAATATATTCTATGTCTACCATTAATCTAGTCATGCATTGATTAATTAGATTATATTCACTTAATGAGTTAATGTATTGTTGTTCAGTTTTTTTTAATGATTTAATTTTGTTACCCTTTTCTTATACATTTTCTTTGATTAGAAAAGTTCTATAAAAATTAAAAAAAGAGGTGTAACTATTCTAATAGTAACCCTAGATTTTCACGTAATTCCTATCTATTTAGTTACAAATATCTTTGTTTTATTATACATACCTTATTTTTTCGTACATTTGTTTGAGTAAGTAAATACAGGGTTAAATGTTTTGCAAGGCGTAGTGAAGAAACCAGACTGAAATATTTTCCGAATTGACTCCCTAAGATGTTTCCCGCTATGCTAGTGCCCCTGTTACTTCCATAGAAGTAGAGATTATTCTTTTTATTGAAATATTTGGTCTCAGATAGACGATGTAGGGTCAAAAAAGTGTTAAAGAAGTAATGGTTTTATCTTGTTAATATGGGTTAACTTTCACATTCTTACCAAACTTCAACAACATGTGATGCTAGAATTTTCTGTAACATTATAGACTCGATATAGATTCCAATTATTATATATTCTGTATACGTTCGTTTTGGTTTCAACATTTATTGTTCTTTTTCTTATGTTTTTTCAAGTATTGCACAATACTTTTAAGCCTTACAAATTTACATAATGATTTTTCAAAATGAATTATTTATCGTTAAAAATTAAAGATAATTCTTGTGTATATTTCATCCAAAAACTCTTCAAAAAACAAAACCTCGTTAAAATTCTTACTTTGATACACGCTTTTTCTTTCGGTTCATGAAACACTCTAAAAACTGCCTCAAATGCACCAATAACTGTCCCCAAATACACTGATAAGTGCTTCAAATGCTCCGATAAGTGCCCGAAATGCCCCGATAAGTGCCCGAAATGCTCTTTTTTATCGCTCCTACTGCACATTTATAGCGCTACAAGTGCTCGTTTTGACCGCTACTACTGCTCTTTTTTAAGTGCCCCAATGTCCTAGCTCTAGTTATAATAAATCAATTTAATATTCGTGTAATAGTATAAAATTGGATAAACTTATTAAAGAAACATATACTTTAGAAAATCTTTAATATCTTAAACGAAGGCCCGAAACGCATTCTTTGTTTACAAAATCCAAATTTGAAATCAGAACAAAAAATGTACAATCTTCTTTTTCATAGTCCGTCAGGTTAGTGATTCGCTCAATTATTG